>BTPH01000004.1:103454-252822 GCA_036245725.1 Mrakia hoshinonis
TCGCGCGATAGTCCGCGGACCTCCCAAAGACGCCACGCGACTCGCTTCCACGCCCGATAGCCAAGAAGGTCAAGATCCTGCCGGTGCTGCTTTCTGCTGTGCTGGTCGTGCACACGCCGACGCTTGAACTGGGGGAGTGGGAGGAGGCTGCGCGGGCGAGGATGGAGAGCGGGTTGCTCGCAAGGGAGAAGAGGAAGCTCGCGTTGGAGAAGGAGGCTGTCAAGGACGACGAGGAGAGGGATAGGGCGATGGGGTAGCCTGTTAAAGATGACTGAGGTGAGTGGGCGACAGAGATTCCTGATTCGGAGGGGACGCGAAGTTCACTGGTCTATTCTTTTGCCCTTGCGCCGACCAGCACAGTAGACTACCACGTCGCCCACCTTCAGCCAGTCGCCGCCCGCAAGTCGCAAGGCATCTCGTCTACTTCCACCTTGCGACTCGTCCCAAGTGCAGGACCGATCTGGTCTTTCGAGGGGCTCGCAAAAGGACATCGCGTCCAATAAGCTCTGGAAGCACTCCGGCTGTCGGGCTCTCGGACGATGACCTCCATACGTAGCGACGAGCAGCTTCTCTGTGCGGATACGATGCATGGTTCCATGTTGTCGTTCAGGTTATCAAAACAGGATCAGAACCGAAAAAGCGTTCCCTCGATACAGTCCTTCCCCCCTACTTCTTGCCCCCTCCACTCTTCTTCTTCTTCTTGCCTCCCCCACCTCCGCCTCCAGTCCCCTTCTCCGGCGTCGGCACAACCCCGACCGTCCCACCCTTCAACTCTCCCATCACCCCACCCTTTCCCTCCCCTCCCTCTCCTTCGCCCGCTGCCTCAGCCTCCTCGATCTTCCCCCTCGCCTCCAAGAAAAACATCAGATCCCTCACCTCCTCCTCCTTCTCCACCCTCTTCTCCCTTTCTTTCTCCAGTTCGTTCTCGAGATGCTTCACCCTCCCCTCGGTCAAACTCCTCAGCTTCTCCACCAGGCCAGAGGAGATCATCCGCTCGCTCGCCAGGTCACGCTCCAGGCTCTTGATCCTCGCCTTCACTGAGGGCTCGTTCGCGCTGGGTTTGGGTGCGGGAGCCTGAGCCGGTATGGGATTGGAGTGAGCGAGAGCAAGAGCGAGTTCCAGCTCTGCGACGCGGGATTCGAGCGAGGTCTGGAGGGTGGCGAAGTAGGTCCGTTGGGCAGAGAGTTGCGAGGTGAGGAGATGGCTGTATTCGAGCGAGAGGGCTTCGAGCTTCTCGGAAGGTGGAGGGTGGTCTGCGTATCGGCGGTGGGGGTTTGGTGATTGGGCGGGTGGGTTGGAGTGGTGAGTGGGCTTGGATGGAGTGGAGGGAGGGAGTTCGACGAGGGTTGAGCGCGGTCCGGTGCTTGACTCGCGAGGGGCGGTCCGTTCAGTTGCGGGCGTGGACGATGTGGCGGCCGAAGTCGACTCCGGTGCAGCGTCGTCTTTGTTCTGCAACAGCAAGAGGCGATGCACGTACTCGTCGCTCGTGTAGTTCCAGACCCGTTGCGTGACGAGCTCGAGGGCGTAGGCGTGGCTGGTCGATTCGTAGTGTCGCTGCGCGTGCTTGCCGTCCGAGTATCGTCCGCATCCGACGAGTCCGCAGATCAGGCAGATCCAGAGTGAGTCGGTGACCGTGCATCCAGGCGCCGCACAAGATGACGGGACATGAGCCGGAGGATGAGGGAGACCCGGCGGGGGATTCGTGGATGAGCTTGTCGCAGTTTGCGAGTACCGACACACCGGGCACCTGAAAGTTGAGAAGCGTCAAGCCGGTAAGCTCTCTGTGAAGGGGTCGCAAAGAGAGCCGGGACTCACCGTGAGTCCATCCATCGTGCCAGGCACGCGCAGTGGTACACGTGATCGCACTGGACGGTGACTGCATGCAAAGAAGACGTGTCAGCGCAAGCTTGGCAGAGGCTCTCGTCTCGCTAAACGGCCAGCACTCACCCAGACCGGAGATGGACGCATCCAGTCTCTCCAGACAGACCGGGCACGTCGGCAGCTCGTACGCGCCTTCTAATGCATCCAGCTTGAGTCGATCTTCGGGAAACGGTGTCGTTTCTACCGGCGCAGGTGTATCCGGTCCGGACGAAGCTGGCGCGCCTGGCGGAGGGACAAAGTGGGCGAGCACGTGCAAGATGCGAACGACGTGACACTGCTCGGGCTCGAACGAGTTGAAGAGACGACCGTCAAACTCTTCAACGAACTGGCGAAAGCGAAAGGGAGTTCAGGAGTCAAAGTGTGAGCTGCTTGCGATTGCGATCTAGGCAACAGAGGCGGCGACTGACCTCCTCGGCGGCATCACGCGTCCTGAACCGGATCAGGGCCAGACTCCTCGACGGCGAGACGTCTCTGATCATCCGGAGACACTCCATCTCACCCTCAGCGCGACCAACGTACGCGAGGAAGTCGGCTGGCGTGAAGTACGCTGGCACTGCGAGCACACATACTAGGCGTCCGTCCGAGTTGGCTGCGTCGGTCGGGTCCGAAGTCGAGCTCGCAGGGAGAGGCTCGGACGACGAAGACGGCGATCTAGGGTCTACTTGAACTGAAGCGGTCGTATGTGGTGTGCTTGTCGTGTGTCGGTAGAGGTGGACGGTCCCGGATGGCAGATGGGTCGAGCCGGAACGCGCGATGAGCGAGGAGCCTGGTGTGTGTCCGTCATCCGAGTTCGGTCTCGATCCACCAAACGCTTTTGGAAGGTCAGAGGCAGCATTCCCTTCCACAGGCGACTTGGTAGTCTGAACGGCGGGCTGTGTCGGGCTGAAGTCGACCCAGTCGACGGAGACGGGGCCAGATCTCCCGCACTCGTCCGAGCCAGCTGTGACGGACGTTGCGACAACGTTGGATGGGCGGGGCGACGGACCTCCGTTTGATTCGAGGTGTCCAAGGAGAGAGAAGGAGGGCGCTGACGCAGCATCTTTGTCCGCGTCTGGCTGAGCCGGCTGGTCGGTGGACGCGGCGGTGGAGGGCGGCGGAGAGGACAGCTCGAGCGCGAGCGAGTACAGCGTAGGTGGGCGTCCCTCCAGACCAGCTCGGGTCTCGCCCTCGGATGGAAGAAGCAGATCGTCGGCTGTCGCGAGTGAGGCGGTCTTGTCCATCTTGAGGGGGTCGGGGATGGGTGTGACCGACTCACAGGAGGGAGAGGCGGTGAGCTCGGGTGGGTTCGAGCTCACCCCGATCTTGCGTCCGACGTCCACTCACCCATCTCCTCCACTTCAGGATGACGCCTCACGTCGTAGCAGGCATCTCGGCTCTCAC
Source organism: Mrakia hoshinonis (assembly GCA_036245725.1). NCBI lineage: Eukaryota > Fungi > Basidiomycota > Tremellomycetes > Cystofilobasidiales > Mrakiaceae > Mrakia > Mrakia hoshinonis. The sequence goes on from BTPH01000004.1 coordinate 106,716, forward strand.
TCATGTCGAGAGGGGCGGCGAAAAGTTTGTGCAAGGCTCGTGAGTCGCGTCCACCTCTCGACCCATCGCGTCGCGCAAGGCCGAGCTCACCTCCACTGCCCCCTCTCTGCCTGAAGCGGGAAGCAGCCATACGTGCTGAAGAGGCACGCCGACGACGCATACTCTTGCTCTTGTCCAGCCTGGCGTATGCAGCCTGGCGCACCACCCGACGGCAGGTCGTGCAAGCATCTTCAAGAGTTACTGGGATCCGACTTTGAGCGGGCGAGGGTCGAGGCCGCCGGAGGAGTGTTCAAGGAGGCGGGCAAGGCAAAGCCCAAGAAGAAGGCAGCTGCTGCTCCGACGCAGCTATCGGCTCCATCTGTCGCTCCTGCCGCTTCGGGATCGAAGAGGAAGGCCGACGACGACGCAGAAGACCCCAAGAAGGTACTTGCGACTCCCCCCTCCGGCGCTCGCCGTCCATCTTTCACTGACTCAGTCAACGGTCTGAATCTGACGTTCACAGAAGCCCAAGGTGGCAGGAAAGACTGCCAAAGCCACCAAGAAGCAACCTAGGTCCAGGACCAACCCGAGTCCGAGCCCTGCTGAGGAGCTGGACGCTGCGATGACGGCAGTCGGTGCGGCTCCCAAGGAAGAGGACGAGGACGATAACGTGCCCAGCCTGATGCTCGCTCTCAAGTGGAACATCGACGGATCCGGAGTGGATCCCAAGGGCTACTGGATGAGCGAGAAGGTCGGTCTCCCACTCCGAGTGGCCCAGTCAGGTTGGTGACTCACCGACGTCCTTTCGTGTCCTCGTCCTTTCGTCTCACCAGCTCGACGGCGTCCGAGGATACTGGCAGGCTAGCAAAGGCACCATCGTCTCGAGAGCGGGAAACGTCTTCAAGGCCCCTCAGTGGTTCACAGACAGTAAGTACATCATCGCTCGATAAGACCGGGCTGCGATCGCTGACTGTCTCTTCCTTTCCCGGCCGCAGAGTTCCCGAAGGACCTCGACCTCGACGGAGAGCTGTATCTCGCCCGCGGGGCCTTCTCCGAGGTCAACGGGATCGTCAAATCCCACAACTCGTCTCGATGGACCGAGATTGTCTTCAAGGCGTTCGACGTTCCCTCGTCCTCTCTTCCTTTCGAGGACCGACTCGCTCTCCTTCAGACCAGGTTCGGCGGCGCGGACGGCACCGTTCTCGAAGGAGGAGAGAACAAACACTTCATCCATGGCAACGCTGCCGGCAACAAGTCCGAGGCGAACTCGAGGGACGATGGAGTCATCGAGGTCGTTCCGCACGTGCTGTGCGAGGGGCAGTAAGTGCTATCGATCTGCGTTCGACCAAGGTCGTCTATGTCCGTGCTGACTCGAACACATGGCCTGATCCACTTTGCAGGGAGCATGTCATGTCGACTCTCAAGGAAGTCGTCGATCTCGAGGGCGAAGGACTGATGCTGAGAAAGCCCAAGACTGTGTACAAGGGCACGAGGACGACCGGTCAGTGCCTTTGTCGCTTATCTCACAAGCTAAATGCTGAAGCGCTTCTACATACGCTACAGATTTGCTCAAAGTCAAGGCGAGCCTTGTTTCGTCCGGACGAGTCGCGCTGTCGGGCCTCCGCTGACAATTGTATCTTTCTAGACCTTCTTTGACGCCGAGGCTCGAGTGACTGGCTACGAGGATGGGAAGGGCAAGCACAAGGGTGTCACAGGCTCGTTGCAGGTACGTTGCCTGGGTATCTCTGTGCCGGACGCGAATCGAACTGACCGAAGCTCGACGTTTCCCTCTTTAGTGCGTCATGCAGAGCGGGAAGACCTTCAAGGTACGAGCACGTCGCCACATTCTTGTTCTGTCTTGGAACCGCACTGACCCGATCATCTATCGCGTCTGCAGGTCGGGTCCGGCTTGACCGACGCCCAGCGAAAGAAACCGCCCGCCGTCGGCTCGATCGTCCGCTGCCGATTCTTCGAACTCTCGAAGGACGGCATCCCGAGGTTCCCCACCTTCGTCGGAGAAGGTCAGTCGCTCGCTACATCTTGAGTCCTCAAGGCTCGGCTAACCTTTGCCTCTTCGTTCGATGCAGCCGTCGACAAGACTGGTCCCAAGGACGCTGAGGTGCCCGAGAAGAGGGTTTTGGGGTCCAAGGTCGCCGCTGAGAAGGGCGACGACTAGTCCCCGTCCTCCCCGATCGTCCAAGCATACACCTCGAAAGCAGTATCCATCCTCATGCGCCCTCTCTCGTACTTCAACGTTCTCGCTCGTCCTTCCGCCCTTTCTCGCGCTTCCATTTCGCCGCGTCTTTCCTTCAGTCTCAGTCTCACAAGCACCTGATCAGCCATCCTTCACGTCTCCCGTCACGATTTCTCTCGCCCGCTCTTAGCTTTCGCACGTCGTCCAGTCGCTCTTGCACCTTTTCCTTACCCAAAGTCTCGCTTTCCATACGTACCCCCTCGCCAGTCCAAACCCAAGCCTGTCTCACTTTACCCTTCTTACCATTTCACGCCGACCTCTACATGATACCTTTTGTCGACCCGCCGTGGTCCCAAAGTGCCTTGCAGATCTTTTCGCACGCTCTCGTCGCTGACCACAAACATCATCATCACACGCTCACCCCTCCCTCCTCCTTCTTCTTCTCCACCGCCTTCTCCGTCTCGTCATTCAACGCCTGCTCCTCCTCATCCACCTGCACCCTCCAACTCTCCTCCTCCCCTCCCTCCGGCCTCAACTCCGCCTCCCTCTCCTGCACCTCCCTCTCCCCCTCCAACCTCTTCCCCCCCTCCTCCTCCCCCAACCTCTCCACCACCCCCCTCTCATACTCACCCCCCAGCGCCAACCCCCCCGATTCCCTCTCCCTCACCCTCCTCTCCATCCCCTCCCGCACAGGCCTCAGCACCTCCTCGGTCGTCTCCCCCTTGATCACCACCCCGTCCTTCCCCGCCTCCTCCTGCGTCGCTCCTCCCAGATCGACCCCAAACACTTGCGCCCACGTCCAGAAATCTGGCGCCGAGGTGATCTTTCCGTGGAGGACTTTGGATTCGGCTTTCGAAAGGGGGGAGAGGATCGGAGTGGCGTGGAGTTGGGAGAGGAGGAACTTGGTCGAGGAGAAGGGGTTGGAGAGGTGGTTGCAGAGGCGGATGAGACGGGGGATGACGATCGTGGTGGTGTCGAGGGCAGAGGTCGGGAGGAAGCAGGAAGGGTTGCGTTCGGCCGCGCGGGCGATCATGATTGAGGAGACGCCTGGCGGAGAAAGCAAAGGGGGAACGAGACAGAGACGAGGTGTCTGTCAGCACTGCAGCGTGATGAGACACGCTCCGATGCACCGTTCAGACTCACCCGTCATCTCCTTGACCTTCTCAAAGTCCCACATCCCTCCTACATCCCCGTTCGCAATCACCGGGATCCCATACCTCGTCGCCACCTCCACCACCTCCCTCAACCTATGCATCAGAGCCTTCTCCGTACTCCTCATCTCCCTCGTCCTCGCATGCACCGTCAAACAACTGATCCCCGTCTGGCACACCTTCTCGACCAACTCCAACGTCTCCTCCTGCGTCGGCATCAGCCTTATCTTGCAGCTCACCGGCACGTACAACGCGTCCACCAGCGCTCTCAGGATCTCGCACAGGAGGTCCGGGGTGGAGAGGAGGGCTGCACCCATGCCCGAGTGGGTCGAGAAGGGTTTAGGACAGCCGCAGTTGAGGTCGATGCCGGCGACGTCGTCTTGGACAGATAGCGCGGCTTGGACGGCGAGCGAGGGGGAGGAGGAGCCGAGTTGGAAGATGAGACGGGACTTTTCGATCGGGTGGCACCAGAAGATCGGGGCGACGGTGCGGATGTAGTTTATGACGCCGGTGCGCTCTGGGAGGGCGAGGATGTGGAAGTGGACGAAAGGGTGAGCTCGACAAGTTGGGTGGGCAGGGAGAGTGAGTGAGCTCAGGAAGCAGGGCACTCACCGTCGACCTTCCTGGTGCATCCGATCATGGCCTTGTCGACCATCTCGGGTCCCCAGACGAGATCAGCTCCGTACTCGAGCGAGAGGAGTCGCTACATCGGTCGTGGGGGAGGACGGTCCCGGGTCAGCCGAGCTCAAGAAGGAAGGAGGAGGCATGTTGAGCTCGCTCGTCCGACTCACGTTTGGCAAGTTCCCACTCCTCACCATCGGAGCCAACACAGCCTTGTTCCGGTAGTCGACCGTCGTCCTCGGCCGGGTGTTCTTGAACAGCGGCGGAGGAGGCAGAGTGCTCGAGCTCGCGACGGGCTGCTCGTTCATGGCGGCCTCCTCATCCTCGAGAGCGGCGGCGGAAGTGGAGGCGACGTCGACCTTCTGCCGCTTGGCAGACGGACCAGGGGACCCAGGAGGAGAGCGAGAGTGCGAAGAGACGGGCATGGTCGTGCTGAGGGTGGAGAAGCGGGTGAGGAGGGGACCAAGGAGTCGGCGGAGCGACATGGGAGTTGGCGGAAAGGGCAGGCAGGCAGGCAGGGGGAGGCGAGGACGCCAAAATCGAGTGCGGACCCCGGAGACAGGCGGTTACCCGACACTGTCTGATATATCGCGATGTTTATTTGTAGACACTTTCTTGGACACGCTCATAGAAGGACATCGATACAACTGATGACAATGAAAGGAAAGCTCCGCCACACCATCCACTCCTTACCTCTTTCCTCCCCACCTTCTCTTTTCCTCCCGGCCCCTCTTCCGCTTGCCCCACTCGTACCCTACAGCCTGCCCTTCTCCTCTCCAGCTTCCCTAGCCCATTCCCTCCCCACCTCCCCATCCACAAGCACACACCAACCCCCCTCCCCGTTCCTCCCCCCCTTACCCTTCCCAACCCATCGTCCCTCCCACCACCCTTCACCCTCCAACAGGCTCATAACCTTCTCATCATACGTGCCAGGCTGCAACCAGACACTATGAATCCCTACCTTCTTGGCCTCGTCGAGGAGGGCGAGGGTGACGTGCGGGGGCGTGATGATGGAGAGGGAGGTTGTGGAGGGTGAAGGGAGGTGTGAGAGGGAGGGGAGGGTGGGGATTGGGGTGGGTAAGAGGTGGGTGGGGACTGGAATGGAAGAGAGGGAGGGGTGGATGGGTTGGACGGGGAGGTGGTGGGAGAGGTAGTAGAGGAGGACTGTGGAGGGAGAGGAGAGAGGAGGGAGCCTGTCAGCTGGGGTGTCTCTTCTTCCTTGAAGTCTGTATCGCTCAAGCGAGCTCAGACGACCCTCTTGCCGCGACGAGAGCGTTTCTCCATCTCGGGAGACGTCCTCCATCGCGCGTACCGGACGGTGAGAATGGGAGAACGACGGGGACGCCCGGACCAGTCGAGCTCAACTGACCTTTGTGGCCGTACTTGGCTGGGTCCGCAGACGCACCGGCGACGGCGTACGTTGGGGCAGAGAAGAAGCGGGCAACGGCAGCTTTCTCCATAGCTGTAGTCATGGCGCTGCTTTGTTGGTTAGGGCGGAGACGGAAATGCAGCGGAGTGGTGGGTCGAGGCAACGTAAGCAGGCGCGAGCTCGTCTTCCTTTCGGCTCGGCCCGCTGAGGCACAACGTCAGTCTTTGGCGACTCAAGACGGACGCGCTGATGGAAACGTCATAGATCGTAAAGGAAGTGATAAGAATGACCGAGAAAAGTGCACAGAAGCTGCCGCAGGCGGCCAAGAGGCTGACAGCCTTAGTCGAACGTGGCCTCGCCCCCTATGGGATCGTGACAGAAGGTTAAACGTCAGTCATGGTCTGTAGGTTTGAGAGAGAACTGCTTGACTCACCATCGTCGCCTCCATCGTCTCCGCCGTCCTCGTCCTCTCCGTTGTCAAAGTATTGGTCTCCGTCTGACCGAAAAAGTCTCAGGGCGGGTCAGTCAGGTCCAGACAGGGGCAGGGCGGCAGTAGCGATAGCGTGGACACTCACAGTCGTCATCTCCCTCGTCAGCGTCGTCTGAAGCGGATTGGAAAGAGAAGGAGAGGGAGGAAGTCAGCCCAACTCGTGCCGTCAGGGGAAGAGATCTGATGTCACTCACAATCGTCGTCCTCTTCTGCTGAGCCGTCCCCGCCAGAGTTCTCCTGCGTAAACGGTTGGTACAGCAGAGCTGGTCAGCATGGTGTTCTCAGAAGTTCAGCCGATAGACACGTCGACTGACCTCCTCCTCGTCTCCATCCTCGACGCCGAGCGCGTCCAGGTTCGCCTTCTTCCGTTTGCTCGGTTTCGTGCTCGCCTTGACAGCTGTGAATGTTGATGCAAAGCGGCACGATCAGTAACTCACAATCTCATTCGTCTGGCCGGGAGGTCGTGACGCGATGTAAACGGACCTTTCGGCTTGACCTCCGGGAAGAACTGCTGTTGGTATAGTTGCGGCGCAAAGTTCTGTGCGTCCGGGTAGTCCTCAAGCTTGAGCGAGGTGAGCTTGGCTGCTGGAGGCTTGTACTTGTCGGTGTAGCGGGCAACGTCTGGAGACACGAGAAGTGAGCAAAGTCAGCTTGAGCTCGTTACAGGCCATCATTTCTCCTGACGCAGTATGGGACCTGCGCGTGCAGTAATAGAGAGGATATCTGCGACTCACCGTCCACCTTCTTCGCCTGTAGGAGCCATTCGCTGCTTTGGCTCAGCTCCCATCCGAACCGCGTTTGGGTGGCCACCGTCGACTTCTCGGCCATCGTCGGAGCAGGCAGCACAGGGAACGCAAGCTCCGTCCCAGACGTGTATTCCTATCAGACGAAACGAAGGAGATCTGCGTGTGAGCTCGTGCTCGACCTCGAGCTTGACGGATGAAGGCCGGTGGTGAGCTCGTCCAGGGACTCACGGGATACAGCTCCTCCGACTCCTTGCCTCCCGTTCCAGAGATCTCGGCGTACGTCATACCAGCCTGAGAAGAAAGATCCGTCATCAGGGTCAGTGCGTGCTCGTACCTGGGCAGCTGCAGCGTAGTGGCCTGGCGAAGGCTGGGTTGCTCTCGGATGAGCTCGCGACCGAGCTCACCCTGCCAGAGACATGGTCTCTCCATCCCTCGTCTGGCCGAGGTCACCTAGCGGGCTCGTTAAGAGCTCGCCCAATGCTCCTGGCGTTTTGGACCGACAGTCTAGATTGCTTGTGACTGACCAGGTTAAGCCCGTCACCTGGCCCTTGGCGACCGCCGCGGCCTCCTCCTCGTCCGCCTCGGAAGGACATGGCTCGCTCTGGAGACTAGATGAGGTGTCGGCTGGATGCAAGTCCGAGATGGACGACGCGTGTCGAGAACAGAGAGTTAGAGAGATCGCCGAGTGAGTCTGGCTGGGTCGTCGAGTCGTAGGTTGAGGGCAGGAGGGAGGGACACGGTGAGCTCGACATTTTGAGCTTCGTCTCTCTCGCTCGCTCTCGTCTCGTCTTGATCGTAAGGGTGTTCATTATACGTTATATCTAGATCCCTCGTTCTCCCTCCTCCTGATCTATGGCAGTCTGTTGATGAGCTTGATGATCTTTCTCTTGTCTTTGGTGTCGATGCCCTTCATCCTCCCTGCGACCCCGCGCTGGGTCTCTGGCAGCCAGAGCGCTCCCTCGTCGACGGTGCTCTCAATCTTGAGGTTGCGCGGGAACCCCTCAAAGTTGGGCGAGTCGTGCTTGCGGATCTTGCCGTCGTACAGGTTGGCCCGCTCTGCCCGTTGGCGGGCCTCGAACAGGAGCTTGACCGGGTTGTGCGAGCTCAGCTCCGAACGCAAGTCGGCGTGCGTCTTGGGAGTCGCAACCACAGACGACGGCAGCGACGCGCGGGACACGATGGGGAGGACGACAGGGACGGGTGAGGAGGACGAGAGCAGGAAGGGGATCGGGTTTGACTTTTTGACGGCAGGGTAGATGGGCATCGTGCGAGCTTAGACGAGGTGAGGAGAGCGGGGGCGAAGGCTGAAGTCGAGAAGGAAGCACGAACTGTCAGCCAATGACTCGCAACCTCAAGCGAGACGATGATCTGCTCACAGATGGGGTGGTCTAGGACGTGGAGGCGGTCTTGCTGAGGTGTGCGAATGTATGTGAGGGTGGCGGTTGAGGAACGGGTGAGCTCATGAGCTTGAGGCGGTCTCGATTCGTGGCTCCAATCTCGCTCCCTCGCCCGCACCCACCACCCTACTCGATACACTTCTTCTGCTCTTTACTCGCCCGTCATGTCCCTTCCCAAGCGTATCATCAAGGTAAGTGAGCCTTCGTGGGTTCTTTGCGGCGGGCGGGCGAGATGTCGAGCTGGAGGGTGGCCGGAGCTGACATCGCTTGCCTCCTTCCCCACCCTCCCTCCGCCTGCACTCGCTCGGCCTCTCTGGCTTCTTCTCGCCGCCGTGGACTTGACCGATACTCTGCGACCTTCCCTGCCTTATCTTTCATCTCGTCCTCGGTCTGGCTGTGTGGGACTCTCCAGGAGACGCAACGTCTGATGTCTGACCCTGCGCCCGGGATCACCGCCCAGCCGCACGAGGAGAACCTCAGGTACTTTGACGTCATGATCACTGGGCCAGAAGGTTCCCCGTTCGCAGGTGAGTACATGCTGTCCTGGCGAGGAGATCGGCTGCGAGAGCGGACAGTCTTCGGAGGCGAGGCCGTCGGCGGGTCGGACGACCGAGCACGAGCTGACCCGTTATCCTGTCTGTTCCTTCTCAGGCGGCCACTTCAAGCTCGAGCTGTTCCTTCCCGAGGAGTACCCCATGTCGCCACCGAAGGTCCGCTTCCTTACAAAGATCTAGTCAGTACCTGGTCCGCGCCTGCAGCTCGCCCCGAAGAAGATGGCCCCCCTCAATGAGCACGTGAGCTCACCAGTCTTCCTTCATCTCGTTTATACTCTTAGCCACCCCAACATCGGTCCGTCGCAGCTTAAGTACTGCTGAAGTTTCATACTGAGAGCTGACACTTTTGTTCCTGTACTCTTGGTCAACCAGACAAGCTCGGACGGATCTGCCTCGACATCCTCAAGGGTACGTATCCTCGCTTACGGTTCGTCTTCTACTCTCAGGACTCGCTGACAACGCGCCTCTCTTCGTCTCCAGACAAGTGGTCCCCTGCTCTTCAGATCCGAACCGTCCTCCTCTCCGTCCAAGCCCTCCTCTCTGCACCCAACCCGGACGACCCCCTTGCCGTACGTTCCATCGCCCCGCTGTCCACAGTCCCAGCCCGCACGCTGACGTGCTACTGCCTGGTCTTTGTAGAACGATGTCGCCGAGCACTACAAGACGGACGAGAAGGCTGCGCACGAGGTGTCGAGGGAGTGGACGGCAAGGTACGCCGTCTGAGCAGCGTGCGAGTCCGTTCTCCTTCTACCGTTCTCGGCCCTCTGGTGGGCGCGGCTGCTATAGACCGTCCTTCTGCTTTGTATACCCCTCGTTTGGCATGTCACTTTCTAAAATTGTCGGTCGTTCGCGAGTGGCGGTCGCTGTGGGACTGTCGACTGGGAGATCGGCCCTGTCTCCTCAGCCCGGCGACCTTGGGAGCGCCTTTGAGCCGGACATGCCCTCTGCGTCTCTCGCTCATCCCACAAGACGCTTGTGTTGGTCTTTCGGCCTTCGCCAGCAGCCAGTGCGTCTGCTCTCGCTGGGCAAGAGAGGGAGGGATGCGGGACCTGTCTGAGGTTCCCTCCTCCTCTCTTCCCGCCCTCTCCGTGATGATGAGCTCACGGACCCGTCCCTCCTCCGTCCCTCCCCTCTCCCTCCCAACACCCACCGCTTCTTCCCACGCACACACAATGCTCCTCACTCCGTCTTCTCTGCTCGCGGCAGTCGCAGTCTTGCTGACGCTCACGCCAGAGGTGAGCTCGGCAAGCGGAACCAAACGGACCCACGGCGGCGTTGTCCGGCTCAAAGTGCGCGCGAGGGATTCTTCGCCAGGCAACGCTTGTATCGACCCCAAGCAAATCAGGTGCGTCCAGATCTTTGGCGACCCTTATATCCGTCGTTCTAGCTGACACCAAGGCGTCTTCCGGACGACACAGCTTCTCCTGCCCCCCTGGAACCACCGCCTCGTCCACACCTGTCAGTCCTCCGGAGACATGTTTCTTTGGAACAGAGTGAGTCCTAGAACTTCTCCCCCCATCCATCCCCAGGCGTCTCGATAAATAGACCTCACCAACGCCACTACTTTCCAGTATTTGCTCCTACGACCCCCTCACCGGTCTTCAAACAGCCGGTCCCGTCTTTTGTCCGCCCGAGGCACAAGTGACGGTGATGTGCGAAGAGAGATCAGAAAGAGGGGCGAGCTATCCTTGTCTGAACCCAAAGCGGAGGTCTAGTGGGGGTCTGGTGTGTGTGGGGGCATCCGGGACGACGGGGACCAAGCCAAAGGCGGTGGCCGCAAGACGGTTGGAAAGTGCGCCCAGGTGGATCCCGATACGATGAGTCCTTACACCTTTATCTCGCTTCCTTTGGAAGGCCTCGGTAGAAGATCCAGAGGGGCTGGAAGAAGCGAAGAGTCAAAGATCTAGGTCCGGTTCCTGGGCCTTTGTCGCTCGCCACCTTCCCGCTTCCGAGCCTCATTCTATCTCCCCCTGGCACGACTCTCGGAGAGTTTCGCCTCGCCCCTAACCGGCCACCCCGAGCTCAAAACTAAGGTGTCTACCTCCCCTTCTTGCCTGATCCTCTCCACCAACTCCACCCTCCAACCAATGCCCGCTCTTCCTTCCCATCTCCACCTCGCCGCAGCCCTTCTCATTCTCTTGGTCTCCACATTCGCCCAAGCAGCCTACCTCCGCCCTCAACCCCGTACTGGCTCTCCCTCCCCAATCGTGTCTGCTCGCTCGATCTGCCCGAACGCCCTCCCTCTGTGAGTTCCAGCCCTCCTTTTCGGGAACGCAACTAAATCACGTTCCAGCAACCTGACTAAGTGAACTCGCCCGTCCACTTGCAGATCCTTCGCCTGTCCTCCCGGAACCCAAAACTATGGCTTCGAACACCAGTGTGTCATCATAGGCTCGGGCCTGTCCGTGCTCCTCCCCCCTTTTTCCCGCTTCCCTCCTCTCCGATCGAGAGCTGACCCCCCCTCTTGCTGGCGACCCTCGCCCGGGGGGACATCAGAGGATGCTCGTACGAGTCCGCCGGTGACTCCACCCCTGGAAGCTACCCTGAATGCCCCGCCCGAGCTCAAGCGACACTGCTCTGTCGGATCCCGGCCGTCGACCAGCCTCCCGGGGCGGGAGGGTACGACGCGAACGAGGATTACATCCCAATTGTGTTCTCCGAGACGTACCTGTGTGTGAATGGCCAGTTGAACGCGCAGAGGACGGATTTTGTGTGTGATACGCCGATGATGAGGAGGAGGAGGAACGGGGTCAGTCAGAGTCCGGGTGAGTCGAGTCGAGGTTGTGAGGCAGAAGAAGCAAGGGAGGGGTCCTGGACGGCGGGCGGACATTTGCTGACCCGATCGTGGTTGCGCGCGAATGAAGCATGGATCCAGAAGCGGGAGGCCAAAGCGGATGAGATCCGGCGGAGTTAAGGAGTTTGAGGTGGCGGTCGCGCCGCGCAGGAGGGGATCCATGCTTTGGTCCAGGTACAAAACTTCTGCTTCCGTGACGATTCGTGCCTTCGCAAGGGTCTTTGATAGATGAGATGCAAAGATCCAAGCTCACTGCTGCTTGCCATGCTTCTCATGCCTCCTCTCACTCTCGACCTCGCTCTCCTCCCTCTCGACATCCTGCTCCTCCCTCCTCGCCTGCTCCTCGTCCGCCTCCCTCTCTGCCCTCTCCTCCTCGTCCATCTTCATCTGCTCCTCCGCCTCCCTCGCCTCCTTGTCCCTCTCCTCCTGCGCCTTCTTCTCCTGCTCGGCCTCCTCCCGCACCCGCGTCTCCTCAGCCTTGACCCGATCCGCCTCGATCATCTCGGCCTCGTACGAAGCAGCGGTAGGGTACACGCTCGCCAGCTTGGGCGTACCCGTGACAGAGTCGGTCTCCCCTGCCTGGATCAGCTCGGCTGCGCGTCGACGAGCGGCAGGCACTTGAGGCTGGGTGGCAGGGCTCCAGACGAGGTACTTCGACTGCTTGTTCTTGATCGTCATGCGGTCGAGGACCTCGAGGACGCGCTCCCGGGTTCCGCGCCGGGTCCAGTCGAACTTGTCCTCGAAGACGCCGAGGACGCGGCGCTCGTCCATCGCGAGGTCGCCAGAGGTTTGGTGGTCGCCTCGGACGACGGCCTCGATCTCGGACTCGGCGGGAAGACCAAAGGCACGGAAGTGGTACTTGTCGAACCCGTGAACGGGGTGGTCGAGCTCGAGCGGGGGGGTGGACGGGCGGAGAGGGGTGGAAGGGTCGGGGAAGAAGTCGAGTGCTCGGGTGGCAGGGTCCACGGACAGGTCCCAGTCGGGCGACAACTTGTGGACGAGCTTGCGGATCACACCAGAGGGGAAGTCGGGCGAGATGTTGTGCTGAAAAAGGTCGAAGACAATGTCGACGACAGATCAGCGATCGGCCAGCAGACCACAAAGGGTGAGAGTTGGGACTCACGACGAACTGCTCCACGGCTCGGTACTCGCGCTGAAGTGACCGTCGGAGAGCCTCGTTCGGAGGGACAGAGTCGTATCGCTTCCCGCCGTTCTGCCTCTCCTGCTGGATCTCCTTCTCGACGGCAGCCAGGTCCTCCTCCGCGCCTTTCATCGCCTTGAGCGTCACCTCGAGCGAAACTGGGCTCCTGCTTCGGAGGATAGCGACCGTCTCCTGCGCCCAGTTGCTGAGTTCACGCTCGTCCTCGGTCGCGACCTCCCACTCGAGCTTGGTCTGATCGAGCACGCGCGTCTCAAGGTCCTTGACGATCTCGTACACAGAGTTCTTGGAGAAGGCGTGGTCAAGGGCGACCCTGACTGGTCCGACGAGTCTGGTGGGTCCGTCTGGGTTGTTTGGCGACCACTTGTCCAGTCCCTTTCGGGCACGCGTCTTTGAGTCCTCGAACCGGGCCTCGTAGTCGGCCATGATGGACAGCACACCGTCGACTCCTCCGTTCTTGTCGACGTCGACTACGTTCTGGAACCGTTCAACGAGGAGGTCGATGTTGTGCGATCCGACGTAGTGGGTGGCGATTCCGAGGTCGAGGCACTCGCGACCCTTGATCGTCACTCCCGTCAGCGCGAGGTATCGTCCGATCTTGCCGTCGAGCAGAGACAGGTAGTGCGTAGATCCGACATCAGGAGTGTATCCGATAACGGTCTCGGGCATGGCTAGTATGGGTGGAGAGCAGCAACGGTCAGCGACTGACGTTGCCCGGACGGGCAGACGAGCGACACGAGCTCACCGAACTGGGTGGTGTCTGTTGCGACTCTGACGACTGCTCCGAACGCGAGCCCTGCTCCTCCTCCCATGGTGAGTCCGTTCATGAGTGCGATGTACGACTTTGATCCGTCCCAGGCGTGGAGTCCGACCGAGTAGCAGGCGAGCTTCCAGTCGAGCTCAAACTCCTTCTTGAAGAACTCCATCGCCTCACCACGCGTGGCAGGATTCGAAGAAAGCTCGGCGATGCCTAGAAACGAAACGAGCGTACCGTCCGAGTCAGCAGTGTCTGGACGTGGTCCTGCTCATCTGTCGAACACAAGCAGGCGGAAGCACGGAGGTGCAGGCCGCCCTCCTCTCCTTGCCTCAGGCTCGGACGGACTACGTACGTGCAATGTCCCCCCCCGCGCAGAAGGCTCTGGGTCCGTTTCCTCTTGCAAGCATGATCTTTGCGAGTCTGGATGCTGACCAGTTGTCCACCGACTCTGTGAGGAGCTCGACCATCTCTGTGTTGAGGGCGTTGAGCTTCTTGGGTCGGTTCAGGTAGAACACTCGCGTCCCGTTCGTCTTGGACGTCTGCACGGGCAGACTCTGTTTGTCCGTGATAGAGTCCCAGAACTAAAGCGAAAAAGGCGCGGGTGCGAGAGCGGGTCAGCAAGGCTGGGATGCTTGCGTCCGAACGAGCGAGGCAGAAGGGACGGTCGAGCTCACCGGCAGCCCGTTCGCGTCCCGATCTCGAGGGTCAATCTTGTTCCAGTCGGGCAGCTTGGCGATCCACGGCTTGTGGCGAGGATCATCGCGCAGTGGACGAGGCGGGTCGACGTTCTCTCCCGTGATTGACGGGTGGGCAGACGTCGAGGCCTCGGCGGTGGGTTCGGCAGGGGTGGAAGACGACATGTGCCGCGAGACGACGGCCAGGCGCTGGACGGCAGACGTCGAGGGGGATAGTGACGGTCTGGGCAGTCGACGGGGGAGCGACGACAGCGAGGACGACATGCGGGAAAGAGGAATCGGGACAAGCCGGAAGGGTGTGCTCAGCTGATGGTTGGAGGACTCGTCGGAAAGAGGGCGAGAGCTCAGCGTCGCCCTCTCCTATAGCCGGCAGAGTTCACACTAGCGAAAAAAGATCAAAGAGCTACGTCTGAAGAGGATCCCTCATCAATCTCTAAACGTTTCATTCGGTGACCAGACAAATTCGATATTCTCGTCCGGATCGGATGAGTGAAGGCTCCCCCTTCCTGAGCGAGCTCACGCTAGACTACCTCCCAACGCCGACAGCCTCCGTTCCGGACGACCCTCCTCTTTCCCAACCCGGCCCGATGTCTTCTGATCTGAGCCCTGACGAGCGTCAGCAGCTCAAGCAGTGGCTTGTGGGCGAGCTTGCTTCCATGTGAGTTCCACCGTCTGCGTGGTCGGCTGCTGGTGACGACTGCCTGGCGGTTCTGGATCTGACCCTCGCTTGCTTCGCTCGCCTTTCAGCTCTGATGCGGACACCGACATCCTCGCCGACTACGTGCTCGCTCTTTTGAACGCCGATGCGCCTGAGCCTGAGCTCGAGAAGGTTCGTACGAGTCGTTCTCTGAAGGTGGGTGAGCTCGCTCAAAGCTGACCTTGGCCGCTCGTCCCTTCACTTCGCCGTCGTGTTCACAGGAGCTGCACGAACAGCTCACAGACTTTCTCGAAGACAGTGAGCACCATGTACGCCCTCTATCATATGTTTGGGGTGGCTGACGTCCCTCTCTGCTCGCAGACACGGCCAAGTTTGTGTCGTCGTTCATGGCCACCCTCCGGTCCAAATCCTACGTCGCAGCCTTCCCGTTGCCGGCACAGAACGGTTCAGCATCCGCGCCGACAGGTGGAGCAGATGCTGTCGCGCCTGCCCCGGTAGCCATGGCGATGAGCTCGCCCTCCAAGCCAGCCGGCGCTGAGCTCGTCCCGTCGGATCGACCCGTCAAACGGTCCAGGTCAACATCGCCCTCTTCCTCGTCCAACCTGCTGCCGGCAGCGAAGACGTCCCGTCTAGCCTCTCCGAACCCCTCGGCCGCGTCAGGTAGCATGCTGCCCGGAGCACCCGGCGAGGCGGCTGCGTCCGGCGAGGCCCGACTGCCGTGCTTTGACTACCACCAGCGAGGGTACTGCCCGCGCGGGGCAGCCTGCATCTGGGTGCACGACATGCCCGGAGGGTCTCCGATGATCGGACCGGGCATGGACGGAGGAAGGATGATGATGAACCACCAGCAAGGGTTCCCGAACGGAGGCAGAGGAGGGGGCTTCCAAGGTGGTCGAGGTGGACGAGGGGGAGGCTTCCAGGGAGGCAACATGGGCCCACCAGGAGGCTACATCGGCGGATACGTCCCACCGGGAGGGTTCGAAGGAGTCCCTCGAGGCTCGCCATCCGGCTCATCGTCGTCTCCGCACCATCCTGGCCAGCAAGGCCAGCAGTTCTTTGACCCGGCCATGTTTATGGACCCCTCGTTCTCGATGCTTCAGCCCAACGGACTGCCCATCCCAGGAGGGCCACCAGGCGGAGGACTTGTCTATCCTCCTCAGCAGGGCAATGGCTTCGGGCGGGGAGGCTTCAACGGCGGCGGTCGGGGCAACAACTTCAACAACGGCCCTCGCGGAGGAGGCGCGGGCGGAGGCCGAGGAGGTCGCACCCAGATGCCCGAGGGTGCAGTCCGCAAACCGCCAAAGGAGCGAAACACGCTCACGCTCGTCGTATCGTCCATCCCGAACACCCACCTCAATCTGCCGTCCATCACCGAGCACTTCTCAAAGTTCGGCACCGTCACCAACGTTGCCATCGACGTCCGCTCCTCCCGAGCGCTCGTCTCGTTCGAGACAAACGAGCAGGCGTACAAAGCTTGGAAGAGCGAGGAGGTCATCTTTGGCAGTCGGTTCGTCACCGTCCTCTGGCATGCACCGATGGAGGGACACGGAGCAAAGGGACAGGAGGCGCTCGCGAAGAGCAAAGACGCTGTCGCAGTCCTCGTCGGGTCGGGCGGTCAGCTGTCCAAGGAGGACGCAGCAAAGAAGCAGAGAAAGCTCGAGGGCTTGATCGCAAAGCAGAAGGTGCTCATGGCCAGGCTCGGCAACACGACAGCGCCCGAGGCCAAGGCCGACCTGATGGAGCAGCTCAGAGGGGTGATCGCAGAGATGGACGAGGTCAAGTCGGCAGTCTCCGCCCCGGGAAGCCCATCTGTCGCCGGTGGAGCTGCATCACCGGTTGCATCTGGCTCGCGGTCGGTCGTGTTCAACAAGCCAGCACCGTCTTCGGACTCACCAATGAAGGAGGAGGACGAGGCATCCAGGCTCGACCGGGAGCTCACCGAGGGTAGGATGGACGGTGTCGAGGAGGCATCTCCGTCCATGAACAGGGAGGAGCTTCTGGCCATGTTGGCTCAGAAGAAGGCAGAGGTACGTCTCATCGCTCGTCGGCTGGCCCAACCATCTCGCGAGACCTGACTGATACCCTCGTTCGTCATCCTCGCTTGCAGGCTGCCGCACTCGGCCTTGACTCGTCTCTTCCGACGTATACCCCTCGTGGTCGTGGTCGCGGTCGAGGAGCACCCCGAGGTGCACCTCGCGGTCGTGGAGCAGCTGCGTTCGGAGGAACCCCCGGACGAGGAAGCATGAAGCTCGACCTCCGCACAAAATCCCTCGCCGTCGTCGGAGACGGACTCGTCAACGACGAGGACGCAAGAAAGGCGGTCGAGACCTGGTACGAGGGCGGAGGTGGACTGGACAACATTCGTGTGGACGATGGGGACAGCCGGATGGTCGTCACGTTCAAGTCGAGGGGGGCTGCAGAGGCGGTCAGTACATCGTTGCCTGTGTCCGTACACGTTGAGTCGTCGCTCACTGACACACACTCTGATCTTTCATCCGACAGGCGCTCGCACGAGGGAACAACATCGTCGACCTGCCTACGCACGTCGCCCTCTCGTGGTACAACGCTCCGCCGACGATCGTCGCTCCGCAACCCAAGGTCGAGGAGGACGACGGGATGGACGAGAGGAGATAGGACCGTATCTAGCTCCTGAGCACTCTCAGTAGGCGGAACTTTTTATACATCTGCCTTCGTGTTCTAGCGCTCAGCAACTCTGAGGCTATCCAGACCGCTGCTGTCTGCTTTTATGGTGACTGTTTATCCTGACAAATGATGATCAGCTATGACCAGTCGCAAAAGACGAGAATTTGCTGTATTGGTCGGCGTATGAGCTTTGACGTCGTGACAGGCCACTTGTCGGTCTCTTCCGCCAGACAGGCTGACCTCGAACAGCACCACCCTCTCTACCTCTCCCTCCCCCCCTTCGGGTGCAGGCCCACTCGCCACCAGCCATGGTCGCCGCTCCCTCCCATCCCTCTGCGCCTTCTGGTCTGCCGTTTATGAACGAGCACCTGCTCCGTTCTCTGAAGGACGCGCTCCTGTTTGATCAGCTGGACCCGATCCTCCTCATCGACCTCCTATTGTGCTTTGTCATGGGAGGAGACAAGCATCTCATCGTCCGCACACTCAAAAGGGACGAGGAGACCGTCAAAAGGATCGTGGGAGCGGTGAGTCTGACTGGGAAAGAAAGGTGGAGGAGACGGGAAGGAGGAGGGGGGCGTGAGCTCGAGCTGACCTCTTCGATGTGTTCGCTCGTTCGTCCGTGCCTGCAGATGACGATGAACATCTTTGGGAAGCACACCCAGAACGTTGATCTCACTCCCTCACACACTTCACAAGACTTTCTCCGTGATCTGTTCATCCACCCACCCCGACCTACGCACGCAACCTCCTCTCGCGGCCGGCGCCGAGGGTCCAGCAGCGCGACGACCGCTCTCGTCCAGCCTCCTCCAGATCCGGCAACGCATCAGCACGACCCCAACTCCATCTCCACAGCCGGCACCTCATCATCCAAACGCTTCTCCGCCACCCCCTCCTCCCGTCACTCGCACCACCCCTCCACCTCCGACTCACCCACCTCCTCCACCTTCCCCCACCCGCACACCCATCCACCACCCCACCCCTCTCGGTACCGCCAACCCCGCCCCATCGGCACCGCCCCCTCCTCCATCTACCCCGCTCTCCGACCAGGCTCCCACCTCTACGCGCCGTCCACCGTCTCTTCCACTTCCCCCTTCGACGATCCCCATACCCATACCCCCAAACTCCCAGGGACGTACCTCCCCCACGTCCTCGTCCTGAGCGGGTTGGAGAAGGCGAGTCATGCGGTGCAGATGAAGTTTGGGGAGGTGGTGAGGGGGAGGAGGGTGGTTGTTCTTCCGGAGGAAGGCGAGGGCGAAGAAGATGGGGGTGGGGAAGGGGAGGAAGAGGGGGGGACACCGGTGGGGAGTTGGAATCTGCCTAGGGGTTTCGTGTGTGTGTGGGTGAAGGTTGTTGAGGGCGAGGGGGAGGGGAGGGAGGCTGTTGGGGGGTTGGGGGTTGGGGGTGAGCAGGGGGTGGGGAGTTGGTTGGTGAGTCTCATCTGACCCTGTCTTTCCCGGTCTTCTCTTCGTCCCGTTGACTTCTGATCTTGATTTGATTTGGGCGACGTAGTACGACCTCTTCACCCTCTGCTACGACGTCCCACCTCTCCACCCAGACATCGACGAGTTGATCCCGCCACCTCGACTCCAGGCTCTCATCACGCCCGAGGTTCGTCCCTTGCCTCTCTCCCTTTATCTCCTTCCCAATCCCCATCCCACCCACTCACCCACCTTCTTCTTTCTCACCATCTCAATAGCAACTCGACCCCCTCACCTCCCTCCTCCCCTCCATCACCCTCACCCCCCCTCTAACCACCCACCTCTCCAACCTCCTCTCCGCAACCCTCCACCACCCCTATCTCCTCGCGCATATCACTCCCCGGACGCGGTCAGACATGACGGATCTGATTCGAGCCGTGAGGGTCGTCTTGGGTCCTCTAGATGTGCAAGGGACAAAAGGGGAGAGGGACGAGCTGTGGGCGGGTCCAGGGGAGGTCGCGAGGGTGTGGACCGCGGGGATGAAGCATCGGTGTCGGTTGAGGGAGGGAGGAGGTGGTGGCGGTGGTGGTGGGAGTGGGAAGAGAGGTGGGGAACTGATGAGGGGGGTGCTGAACGGGGGGCCGCGGGAGGTGAGTGACGGTGAGGCGGAAGAGAAGTTGGGCGGGAAGGGCGAGAGACTGGCGGTGGAGGGGTTGCTGATGGGGATCTTGAGGGTCGTGTAGTGGGTTGTCTCTGTGTGGTTGGGTCGAGGATGGGTGTAGTTGCTTTGTTTCGTTTTGTTTTGTTCACGCGTCTCGGTCATGTTCTCCCTTGCTTTACGACCTTTCCTTACCTGCTCCTAGTCTAGTCTATGTCTTGCTTATCTTCTCTCCTCATACCGACATGCTTTCTTGCTTTTGCGCTGCAACGTGATGACAGACAAGACGATATTCTTCAAATCTCCTCATTTCCAGCTACCAACTACTTGTCTCCCTCCCCTCACCCACAAGACTGCGGTCGCCCCTTCCCCTTCTGGTACCCTTAGCATACAGCGAAACGAGAAAGGAACGGGCGACAATCACGAACACGGAACGAGGGAGGTGTGAGGGTGTAGGTGATGCGGATGCGGGTGGTATAGCGATGCAGCGAGACCGAGGCCGGACTAGGTTCGAACACGACGATCTATCTAGACGGCGGTGGCAAATCCGACGGCGTTCTTGCCGAGGTCGTACACGGTGTAGTACTGAAGAGATGAGAAGAAAGCAGGTCAGCCACGTGCGACTCGTGCTCTCAAGGTCGAGAAGCGCAAAGGTACTCACTCGTCGGAGGAAGATGTCTCCCACGATCCAGACGGGTCCGAGAGGAGGAGGGATGTCGAGTCCAGTGAAGGCCGACAGGCACGAGTCCTGGACCTTGAGGATGTAGTCGTCTCCGGTGAGCTTGTACGGCTTTCCTCCGAACTGAAGGGTCAGGTCCGGGAGAGACGACACGGTCGCGCAGTCGACGGTGTACTGTCCGTTCCATCCCTTGGTCGCTCCAATCTCAGCGTTGAGCATCTCGGCGATGTCGGTCGGCATCGCGATGAGCGAGGTTCCGGTGTCGATGGCGGCCCCGGTTCCCTCGAGCTCGAGGACCTCCTTTCCGAACGAGATCTGCTCGAGCTCGACCTCCCAGTAGCCCTTTCGTCGGACGGGCACGTAGTCGAGCTTTCCCTTGAAGGCGGTCTTGTCGATGCCTCCAAAGATGGCCTCTCCTCCGTCCTCCTCGGACGAGCCGACTCGGAACGAGAAGACGGGCTCGTCGAGCAGCTTCTGGTCGATCATGTTGTAGAACGGAGGAACGGCTCCTCCGACGGCGATCCGGTCGTACGCGAGACCGAGAATACCGTCAAACTTTCCGAACGCGAAGGCGAGTCCGGGCTCCTTTGTCGACTCTGCAAAGTCCTGCTTCTTTATGGTGAGGTCTCCAATGGCGAGCGTGTCCTGGGAGAAGAAGCCCTCGAGCGAGCCGGATCCGTAGTGGATCTCAAACGTGGATCCGTTGGCCTTGTACGTCGACGACGCAGTCGAGTCGTACTTGGAGTGCAGCTGGAAACGACGAAGATGGGACCAGTCAGCCAGTGCGAGGCGTGGAGCGGCCAAAGCCGGATTTGGGGTGGACCAGAGCCAGAGCGGTCTGGACCGCCCAGGGTTCTCTCCTGACAGCTGCCAGGGCCCCTGCACTCGCCCAGAGGCTCAGACTGAGCAAAAGAAACATGACTCACGAAGCAGGCGATGGAGGTGCACTTCGCTCCGGGGACCCAGAGGTTGGACGATCCAGTGTCAAGCACAACCTTGAACAGCTGGGGCGGCGTTCCGAGCGAGATCTCGGCAAAGTACTGAGCGTTCAGGTAGTCTGCACGGGGAGAAGTTGGGTTCGGAGGTGAGAGCGGAGGGGAAGCGGTACGGGGAGAGAGGCGAGGGAAGAGAGGGGGAGATGGAGTCGGTCAGCTTGGTTCGCTTCATTCGGCCGGACCGATGCGCCTCCCTCCACATCGATAAGCCCAAAGGAGGTCTGCATGCTGTCACGAGACCGTATTGACTGCCACAATAGGCACGGCGAGCACGCGCTCGGAGTGTGCCTGCCCTGAGTCTGATTCAAGTGAACCCTGTCCCAAAGCGGACGAGATGCCTCCCCCTCGCCTCTCCGAGTGTCTCTCCCGATTGATCGATGGGTGTACTCACTAGAGAGCGGCACTCCATGTCCTCCTCCCTGCGCATCGTGCTCTACGATCTTGACCTCGTTTTGAGTCCAGAAGAGGTCTTCTCCCTGGTCGTTCTTGATCTTCCTGCCCTGTCCTCCGGCGCCGCCGACGGCCGCCTTGGACGACGACGGAGCCACCTGAGGGGCCTGGAAGCCAGAGTACTTCTGAGCAAGGTAGTCGGTAGAGTGGATCACGTTCGTAGCAGTGGTAGAGTCCAGAGGCATCTTCTTGAGGGGGAACCTGCATCACAAGGGAAGGAAGGGGGAGGGGACGAGTGAGGGGGTGCGGTGGAAGGGAGGGAGGTCAGGATCATCGGCTGATGCTCCGATCCGAGCTCATGTGGAGAGAGGTAGAGACTGACTTGTGGACGGCCGCATAGGCCGAGGAGGCCGCCGCAAGCGTGAGGATGGCAGAGGTCTTCATAGGTGGAGAGGGTAGGTGGGTGTGGGAGGGCAGGGCGAGGTGGTGGCCTCTCGGTCCCCCTCGCTTCGGGGGTTCCGCAGGAGGAGACCGCCCAGGCGACCAAACGTCATCCTCACGAGACAGCAGCAACGAGAAAGCAGGCACATAAAGATCGTAAAAAACGCGAAAGAGGGATGGGAGATGCAAAGATCGAAACAGAGTAGGGTGTGCAGACGGTGCAGATAAGAAAAACCGGGATGCTAGCCTGGGGCCGAGGTGGCTTTGGTTCGGGGGGCGGACGGTCCGGTCCTCTGTCTAGTCCTTCCTCGCCACATCCGACGAGAGTGGGAGCCCAAACTCGTCCTCCTCCTCCTCCTCGATGACGTCCTCGTCGTACTGGCGCATCGGGTTGTACATCGGGATGTCCTCGTCCGGAGCGTGGTTATCTGCGACGACGAGCGCCTTGCCGTCAGGCGCGATCCCAATGGTCGCGGTGTCGCCGTTCCTGAATCGATAAAACAGGGGTCAGTATCGCTGTAGCATGATGATTACAACAGGCGGCTGAACTGACCTGATTCTGCCCTCGACGAGCTTTCTGGCAAGCTTCGAGAGGACCTCCCTCTGCAGCAACCGGGCGACAGACCTGGCCCCGTACGTCTCGCTCCAGCCCTCCTTTGCGATCCACGCCTTCGCGTCTTCCGACACGCTGAGGCTGATGTGTCGGTCGTCCAGTCGGCGCTGGATCTCTGCCAGACGGAGATCGACGATCTTGAGCGTTGCCTTGATGTCGAGCTTGTTGAAGATGAGCAGGTTGTCCAGTCGGTTCACCAGCTCGGGTGGGAAGTGGCGCGAGACGGCGGCCAGGATGTGCTTTTGCGCGTCAGGTGTGACATGACCCTCGGCGTCGGTGGACGCTGGGTCAGACATGACGTCGCTTCCGAGGTTGGACGTTAGGCAAAGGATCGTGTTCCGGAAGTCGACTAAAACGAACACATGGGGTGAATCAGCTCGAGATGTTTCAATCGGCTAGATGAGTGACAGACGCACCTGCCCGACCGGTAGAGTCGGTGAGCTTGCCCTCGTCGAGCACCTGGAGGAGGATGTTCGAGACTGGTGAAGAGTATGCTTCAAGGTCAGCGACCAGCTGTTGGATGAGCAAGACCCAACGTTATGCAACGTACCCTCGCGGTGAGCCTTCTCGACCTCGTCCAAGTTGATGACCGCATAGGCTGTAGAGAACCGCACGTCAGCTCCTGCCACGAGCTACATGAGGCGTTCAAGAGACTCACGTCGTCTGCGGACGGCCTCGGTGAGCTGTCCTCCTTCCTCGTATCTGCAAGCGATCAGGAACGGCGTCAGCACCACAGTCGGACAGGTCTACGGATAAAGATGACCTGACTCACCCAACGTATCCGGGAGCGGCTCCGATGAGACGAGAGACGGTATGTCGGTCGTGGTACTCGGACATGTTGATCGTCACCCTGAGCGAATGGTCAAAAAGAACCCTTCAGCGCCTGTCGCTCGACGTTGAAAAGCTGAGCACCGACTCACAGAGCGTTCTTCTCGTCATCGAACAAGAAGCCAGCCAGCGCCTTCGACAGCTCGGTCTTCCCGACTCTGCATCACGAAGCGGGAGGTCAGCAGAGCGAGGAAACAGATCCGGAGGCCAAGCGCTACTTACCCTGTCGGCCCGAGGAAGAGGAACGACGCGAGAGGTCGCTGAGGGTTCTGCAGACCCGCCCGGGAGAGTCGGACGGCATCGGAGACACTGTAGAACAACACAAGCCAAGGATGTCAGTCAAAGCACTGGCGAGGTTCGAGATGATGCTCACTCACGCTGTGACGACATGGTCCTGACCGACGACACGAGTCTTGAGCGAGTCCTCCATCTGATGGCGTCGAGAGGGAAGAGAGCGTCAGCGTGCTGCTAGGCACAAGTCGATCGAGACGGTTGCACTCACGTGGATGAGCTTCTCCTTCTCCCCCTTGAGCAAGTTCTGCACAGGGATTCCCGTGCTCCTCGCGACCACGGTAGCAATGTCCTCGCTCGTTACCCGATCCCGAAGCGACGAGCCAGTCGCTCCTCCTTCGCTCTTGGCCCCTCCACCGTCGTCGCGAGGGATCTTGTGCTGCAGAGTCGGGATGACCTCGTACCGCAGACGAGACGCAGACTCGAAGTCATTGTTTCGCTGAGCAATCTCGAGATCAATCTTGGCCCGCTCGAGTTCCTGCGGAGACAGAGATGGTCATGGTCAGCTCCTTGACGCCTCGGGAAAGAGAAAGCGGATCTGACTGACCTCCTTGACCTCCTTGAGGTTCTTGAGCCATGTCTTCTCCTTGACCCAGACATCCTCCCGCCCCTTGGCGGCGGACTTCTTCTTCTCGAGCTCCTCGTCAACGACACCTCGTCGCTCGCTCGAGAATGTGTCCGTCTCATTCTTCAGCGACTCACGCTCAATCTGAACAAAGATGACGCATAGACAAGGTCAGCATCAACGGAAATCGAGACATACTTCATTTCTGGACTGACCTCGAGCGTCACAATCTCTCGATTGAGGGCTTCCAGTTCGGGCGGTTTGGATTCCTGTGCGATCCGAAGGGCAGAAGCGGCCTCGTCCACAAGCTGAGAAGACGACAATCGCGGTGCAGGTCAGCGATCAGTGGGGAAGAGTCATCTTCAGGCAAGAAGTACTTACGTCAATCGCTTTATCGGGCAGGAACTTGTCCGGAATGTCTGGAATGTGAGAAGAAGTCGAGATAAGTGGAGATCCAGGTCTTTGGAATGCAGTTGGACGTACATCTTTGCGCGTAGACAGCAGCTGAACGGTGCAGAAGGCGATTGCATGTCAGCAAAGCCCATGTTCAACGAACGACTTCAGCGGGACGCACCGGTGACGAGAGCAGCATCCGCGATGCCAACTCCGTGATGGACCTCATACTTGGACTTGAGGCCTCGAAGAATTGAGATGGTTGACTGCATATGTAGAAACCGAATCGATTAGCGGAGTCCGAGGCGGGGAGTATCGCAAGGGCAAACTCACGACGACAGTAGGCTCCTCGACCTTCACCGGCTGGAATCTAGAAACAAGCGAGATCCACAGTCAGTTTACGTCGTCAAAAGGCTTTGTGAGATGAAGACGAACCTTCGGGCAAGTGCCGGGTCTTTTTCGATTGTCTAGAGGAGAGGCGTGGCGTCAACGGCGACCTCTCGGGACGCAAGAGAGATCGAAGCGAGACTTACCTTCCGGTACTCGTCCAGTGTGGTAGCTCCAACGAGTTGCAGGCCTCGAGCAAGCGCCTAGCGGAAGCGACGGAAGGCTCAGCATCGACGCTCAAATGATCGGGAGAATGGCGTCAAGCGCTGCTCACCGGCTTGATCATGTTCCCCGCGTCCATCGACCCTTCCGACTTTCCGAGGTTGAGCAAAGTGTGGATCTCGTCGATGAAGCAGATGACACCACCCTTCTCGTCCTCGATGTCGGCGAGTAGATCCTTGAAGCGCTCCTCGAACTGGCCTCGGACACCGGCTCCGGCGAGGAGGGCGGACAGGTCGAGCGAGAGGACCCGCTTTTCAAGCAGAGACTGTATATACAAGAGTAGCATGTCAGTCTCGAATCCTTAACAGGATGTCGGGCAGAGTTGAGGCGAGACATACCTCGGGAACCTCCCGGTTGACGACTCGCTGAGCGAGCCCCTCGAGGATGGCCGTCTTCCCGACTCCGGCCGGACCGAGCAGGACAGGATTCGACTTGGTCCTCCGACTCAGAACTGAAAGAGGCGAGTAGTTAGCATCGAGGGTCGCCGGCTTTGTCGGTCCAGACAGAGGAGCCCGACTCACTCTGGATCGTCCTCCTGATCTCCTCCTCTCGGCCGATGACCGGGTCCATCTTGCCATCGCGAGCCATCTGTGTAAGATCCACACTCTACATCGCCCCGCCAGCGAAAGTGGACGAGATCAAAGGCATCAGCTCGATTCATACAAGAGCTTGACCAACTTGAGGTGAGCCGGACTCACGAACTGCTTGAGCGCTGCCCCCTTCTCCCTCCCGCCCATCATGTTGCCCAGCTTCATCCCACCGAGCTTGGATCCACCAGTCGAGCCAGGCGCGACTCCTCCGATCCCAGACGAGGTCGCATACGACCGGACACCCGTCAGAGGCCGAAGCAGCGCCGAGGAGCGAGTGGGTTGGGTGGAGGGTCGAACCGAGCTCGCCGGTGTATGTCCATGTACGAGCGACACAGTCAAGCGTGGCGAGTGCGAGAGCGTCCTCGAGAGCAACGCAGAGCGAGCTGTACGTGCTGGAAGCATCTTGTTGGCGATATGTTGGCTGGGAAAGGTAGTTGAGCGGGAAGGAGCGACTTGGTGAGCTCGAGCTCCCACCGTCCGCTCCTCCGCCCGGACGAGGGCCTCGAGGCCGAGGCGGTTCTAGAAACTTCTCGCTAGGATACCAGCTCATTTGCAGGAAAACAGGTATTGTATTTGCGGACTAGCGATACACGTTCAGAAAGCTTAGTAGAGAATGTAAAAGAGGGTATCAAAGGGGTGTCTGCCAGGGAGGTATGAAAAAGGTATTGAGCTCGGCCGAGCGAGCGAGAGCAGACCAGCAAGCGTAGAGTAGAGGAGCGCGAGATACAGTGTACAACCAGACGTGGTTCGACGAGTTAGAGAAGTGCGTAGGAGAATGCTGCAGCGCCCAGAGCGGCGGCCAAAGCGAAGGACGAGGACGCCGAGCGGCCAGAGGCCGATCCAGCCAACGCGCCAGACGACGGAGCCGCGCTAGCGGACGGGACGGTGACGCCTGCCAGACCGCCAGTCGACTTGGGAGACGCAGTTGTCGAGGTCTTTGCTCCGTCAACAAGCAGTCCGCTCGCACTGCGGGGGGGGGGGGGGAAGATGGGCGGCGGGCGGCGGAGATCAGCGGACGCGCGAGGAGGATCGAGTGTTTTGAGGGACACAAGCAGAGACTCACCTTTGGATCAGCCCAGTAGGAAGGACGGAAACCAGAGCAGTCGCACTACCGACGAGACCGCTGAGGCCCTCTCCTCCTGCTGCAATGTAGGACGCTGCGGCCGCGGAGGCTCTGTTAACATGCGAGGACAAGCGGGAGGAGGACGGATGGTGAGCTCGCGTTTCTGGACGGCGACTCGCCTTGTCCCGTCAGAAGACAAACTCACGAAGCGAGAGCAGCTGGGTCTGCTCCTATGCTCGACATGATCTGTCCGACGTCGATGCCCACGAGCCCAGTGGGCAAGGCGGGCGAGGCAGCGGTCGTGACGAGGTGACCTCCAAACACGGAGGATGCCTCCTCGGCAGTCATCGTGGACGCATCCGCACGTCGCTCGTGGGGTCGAAGGTGGGCTGGAAGATACGTCCGTACGAGCGACGAGAAGAAGAGTTGGAAGGCAAGGGACGAAGAGAAGGAAGGCAGAGAGGGTCAGCTGAGGGCTGATCTTTGTCGAGAGCGAACGAGCCAAACGCGAGCTCACCGGCAGCAAACACGCTCGAACTCGAGCACAGCACAGCGACCACAGCGGCAGAGAACAGCATGACTCTCGAGTGGGAGTTTAGCGAAAGGGATGATGGGCGTTGCAGGACTGATGTAGAGGAGCGGCAGGAGAGGAAGCGGGCTAGAGGCGTGTCAGGCGGAGGGGAGAGCTAGGGTGATGCTGAGGGGACGACGATCCTCGACGAAACATTGAGACCGTCCGTTCACAGTGAGCGTCAGGAGCAAAGTCAATTCAAGAGAAGATGGATTGTTCAGCTCCTGAACCGAGCAATCAAGCAAGTGGCCGTCGTCGTCGTTGAGCGGTCGAGGGAGGGGGGGAAGGGGAAGCGAGCTTCGAGGTCGATCTCTCTTCCGTCAGGGGCAGCGCGACCCATCCGGCTGCAGACCAAAGAGTTCCGAGGGAGGAGTCCAGAACCGGAAAGTAGGCTGCACGATTTGGCTCTGACGTCATTGTCGAGTCTGCAAGACGTTTTAAGCCAATGCTACTGAAGGACGTCCGTAGCGCTTCTCCCACCGCGGACGCATCTGCTTCCGCCGCCTGATGCCCTCGCCCTCCCTTGCGAGTCGCCCGCGATTGCACAAAAGCCGTTCTAAATTTTCTTGTTGAGCTGTACCATGGTCCTGCGCCTTGTCTCGTGACTGACCGGATTCAAAGTTATTCTCGAGGGAGGACACAGTGGCTGCGAGGTCTAAGTTTACCCTCCGCTGCTGGCCACGGCCTTTGAGCCGTCCCGAGGGTCGTGCCTTCTCTTGACCCGCAACCATCACATCACTCACACAGCACACTCGCACCTCTACACCAAAAACAAAAGCACAACATGGGATTCTTCGACTCTGACGCTAGGGACAGTGAGTAGACTCGTTTCGCTGGACAGGGCGATGTCCGACACAGCCGGGCGGGCTCCCCCCCCTTTCGAGCTCCATCTCAAGCGCTCACTTCCTCCCCCTTCCCTTTCTCCTGTACGACAGAGGTCTACAACGAGGAGCCTCACGAGGGTCACTGGTCGCACGAGCTCATCGGAGGTCAGCCTTGCGATTTCGAGAAAAAGCCGTGTTGACTTGAGCTGACGTACCCGCGCGCTCGCACCTCACCCGCGTCTCCTTTGCCCTTGCCCTTCTACCCTTTTCGACTTCAAGGTGCCGCCGCTTTCGAAGCTATGAAGGCGTACGAGACGAAGGAGAAAAATGAAGGGAAGCCGGAAAGTCATGCGATGGCGAAGGAGATCATCGCGGGCTTGGCTGGTGTGAGTCCCGCTCTTCTCGGATCTGTACCATCTCCATACTGAAGCCCTCCCTGCTCTCTTTTGTTTGGTTGAGCAGTATGAGGTGGATAAGTTGTTCGAGACTAAGGGGCTTGACTTGTGAGTTATCCGCGCTTGTAGTATACACGGGCGGATGGTTGAGAAAGAGCTAAGGTCGGCACTCGTGTTTCCCTGTAGCCTTGACAAGGAGAAGGCCAAGAGGCACGCCAAAGAGGAGGCCATCCAGCAGCTCAACTGTCCGTACATCCACTATTCCGATCCCTTCGAGCGTGACCTGACCTCCTTCGTGCTTGTGCCAGACTGAGCGCGGCTCTCATCCGTCGCCACTCGTCGCCTTCCCCGGCACCTGCGCGCGCGTGCATATTCCGTCTCGTTGTACTTTCTGATTTCATGACGTCGTCTTTCTCGAATGCGAGCCCAGCCATGCCAGCTCGAGAGTTTCAGATTGAGATGAGATTGGTGATACAACGAGGGCGCACTCCGACGACCATCTCTTGAGTTCCCTCGTCCCCCCTGAGTCTAGTCTATCGAACATGGCAAGCCGAGCTCACAGATAACGAGATACATACTCCGCTTAGAAGATGATCTTGGAGTCCTGAAAACGCAGAGAAACGAAATAAAAGCGGGTCAGTGGGTCTGCTCGACTGGCTTGCCTAAATGTCCCGCACCGACGCGACCGCATCTTCCCGTCCCAACCACACCAGCCGCACATGGCCCAAAAAGCGAACGTTACTCACCAGCTCTCCCACCTCCTTGACGAGCTCGTCCCATCCCTCCTTCCAGTCCTTGCCCTCCTCCTTC
This sequence comes from Mrakia hoshinonis, assembly GCA_036245725.1. Lineage (NCBI taxonomy): Eukaryota > Fungi > Basidiomycota > Tremellomycetes > Cystofilobasidiales > Mrakiaceae > Mrakia > Mrakia hoshinonis. The sequence continues at coordinate 136,056 of BTPH01000004.1, forward strand.
TCTGCCGGCTTTCCCTCGACGGGCGCCTTCTTCTTCCTCTGCGCCTCGCAGATGAGCACGCACGAGGTGGCCCGCTTGGTCCCCGAAGCCTGACCGAGCTCCTCCTTTGCGAGGACCCACACGTAGGGAACGGCCGACTCCTCGGCGAGCACGGGCAGGTGCGAGAGGATGTCGATCGGGGTGATGTTGGACGCGAGCAGGAGGAGTCCCTTCTCTCCTTTGCGGAGCGCCTTGACAACCTCCTTGACTCCTCGCTTGAGCTGACGGGCCTTGGACGCTAGAGAGGCGAAGAAGAAAGATTGGGGAGGATCAGCTTGGAGGTTTCGGCGGTCGGCCGGCAGGGTGCGCCAGAGCTCGAGTGCAGCGACCAGGGACTCTGTACAGCGGTACGACAAGCGACCGTGTAGTCCGACGCTAGTCCAGCATGACCCTCTGCGCGCTCACAACTCCGACGGGCGAAGAGCAGGGCGCATACAGGCCCTGAGCGGGAAGGCAAGAGGAAACGAGAGCTCACCCTTCTTCACGGTCTTGAACAGCTTCTTTGAGAGCTTCTTGCCGGCCAGAGGGGCAGCGATGGGCGCGATGGCCTCGAGAGGGACGTGGAACTCGTCCTTCTTCTCCTTCTTGTCCTCAGCGGCATCCTCGGCGGCAGGAGCAGAGGCGTCGGCCATCGAGACATCCCCAGCCTCGTCGGTCTTGGCCTTCTTGTCCTTCTTCGACTTCTTGGGAGTGGGCTAGACAACAGCAGAGCATAGGCAGAGTGAGAGAGGACCGTCAGCTACGAGCAAGGGCGAGGCGGGAGGCATGCGGCTGTGTGCGAGCTCGGTGCGAGATTTGAACGAGCGAGGGAGCTAGGGCTGACCTCCTCAACGGCAGCAGGGGCCTCCTCGCCAGCGACGATCGACTTCCTCTTCTTCTTGGTCTTCTTGTCGTCCTCGGCAGACATCGTAAAGCGAGTAGGTGGGTAGGGTAGGTGGAGGGAGAAGGGGGAAGGAGGCGAAGGTGACTGTTGAGCTCCTCCCAAATCCTCCCCCCGCGCGACGAGGAGAGAGGAGAGGGCGGCGCCGAGCTGAGCGAGGGCACCTTGCTCCTCAACTGCACCCTGCCATGGCGACGCTCGACCTAAAGTCGGGTCCGCCCACACCATGCGAGAAGAAGAAGCGCTCGAAACTGTTGGACGAGGATTTCGTGAACGAACAGTGAGTGGTGTGCCATGTGCCTCGTCGGCTGAAGCTCGCTCCTCCCCGACGGTTGAGCTCAAGAACGGCGGCCCTCCCATCTCTCGACCGTCCCATCAGACACATTGCCGCCTTTGCCAAGGCCCTCGCAGCCCCGGACCCCTCTGCAGAGGCTGCTCTGGGCTCGCCGACGTCTGAAACGCCGCCCCCGTCGTCCATCCTCGCCAACCTGAACGGTGCCTCCCCACCGACAGAGCAGCCCACCCAGAACGAGGAGCCCGTGGAGAAGCTCAGGGCAGTCTCAGACTTTGCACCCATCCACACAAGGGTAAAGAGGTAAGTCTACTACGTTCGTGCGATGCTGGTCGGACTAGCCCGCTCTGCATGAGGGCAAGTCCAGGAGGATCATCTCGGTCGGCTGATGACGATGGCGCGTGAGCCGACAGGAGGTCAACGAGACCCCAGCAGAGATCTGGGACTGGCACACGCCCAGTCGAGGTCGCGAACGTGTTCTGATCTCTCTGTCATCTCCCCCGCCAGGCGAAACAAGAAGAAGGACCTGCAAGTTCGGGAGGGATGGTCGTTCCAGGTGGGTTTGGTATCGTCGCTCGTCTCCGACAAGTCCCCTCGCGTCGAGCCCACTGACGTTCCTATCTCCTCTTACAGCTCGCGAGATATCCCTTACTCGTACGTACCGACCCCTCGATGACTATCTGTCGGCGCTGACTCTTACTCTGTGCTCGTGGTTTCTGCAGCTGCTCCTGCTCGCCATCATCTTTGGCGAGTTCTCGTTCTACGTCGCCACTCGCCAGGTCGTCAACGTGCTCGAGTTCGTGCTCGCATGGACGGGACACAAGTACGTCAACGTGGATATCTACGTATGCGACCAGATTTCAGGACTGACGTTCTCCCTGCTCATGCACTCATCACCACCAGGCGCGTCCTGCGAGCGAAGCTTCGAAACGCGAAGACGTACGAGGACTGGAAGGAGGCTGCCATCGAGATGGATGAGCATCTCGGGTTCGACGTCTGGAAGAGCGGTGAGTCCACATGGTCTCGCTCGGATGTGTGGTCGGAAGCTGACCACCTGCTTCACTTGGCCTGGCAGAGGACGAGGACAGCCAGTATGACTGGTCGCTGTGAGTCCCCGGAACGTCTATCTGACACTCCAAGTCCTTCACTGACTTTTGCGCCTGCATGGTCCTTTGACAGTGTTCGAAAGGTCAAGAGGTCGCTCGCCTCCCTGCGTGCAGCGGGCGACGTGCGAGGCGTCATCGGCGTGCTAGACGTCTGCCTCCGGCCTTCTTTCGCGGGAGTGGAGCGGGTCAGACTGTACAGCGAGACCTTCTACGGTACCAAGGACTTGGTCGAGAGTGAGTACATACGCACAAGGCTGCCGAACGAAGCTTGGACTAATGGGCCTCACGGTTATCTCGTTCAGGCTACATCGACGAGGTTTCGCTGGCGCTGCAGTTCGTGCGGGAGAGCCAGGAGGCGACCCTCGAGGAGAAGAAGCGCTTTTTCAAGAGCGCCAACAAGGTACGTCCAGACTGCTTCGTGCCTCCCCTGATAAGGAGGCAGATTAGCTAACCTCAGTCCCTCGAGTCAACAGAACTTCGGATCCTCGGCTCTCTGCTTGTCTGGTGGAGCTTCCTTTGGGTACTACCACACCGGAGTCTGTCTCGCGTTCCTCAACGCTGGTCTCCTTCCGCGGGTTGTGACTGGAACGTCGGCAGGAGCTCTGATCGCCGCGTGAGTCTCTGCATATCCCCCTCTCGTCCCCCATCAGCAGCGCGTCTGACGCAACCGTTCTTCCTTCCCAGTCTCATCTCTACTCGTACGGATGACGAGCTGCGCGAGCTCTTGGTCCCCGAGCTTGCGGACCGGATCACCGCTTGCGAGGAAGGGTCAGTCTTGCGACCCTGCTTCGAGCGCTGACGATCTTGCTGACACCTGTGCCCTCTCGTCTTCCAGCCTTCAAGTCTGGCTCAAGCGGTTCTGGAAGACTGGAGCTCGGTTCGACACGATCAAGTGGGCAGAGAAGGCCGCCTTCTTCACCCACGGCTCCTTGACCTTCCGGGAGGCGTACGAGCGCACAGGACGAGTCCTCAACGTATCAGTCATCCCGCACGATCGACATTCGCCTACCAAGTTGCTCAATGTGCGTTGGCCTTGCTCAGTTGTCCGAGTCCAACGGTCGCTCAACCGATCCTCCTCCGTCTTCGCATCTGCAGTATCTCACCGCTCCGGACTGCCTGATCTGGACTGCCATCAGTCAGTCCCTTTCCGAATCACGCCGAGTTTTGCACCACCTGGAACTGAATCGATTGTCCTTTGCATCTCCCAGTCGCCTCTGCTGCTGTCCCTGGGATTCTCAACCCGGTTGTGCTGATGAACAAGACCAAGTCAGGCGACATCGTGCCCTGGAACTGGGGGACGAGGTTCAAGGATGGATCGCTCCGGTACGTGCGAGCCGGTCTCTGCGTGTCTTGTACGTTTGCTGCATGTGACTGACCGACATGTCGCTCATCCCATCGCAGAGTCGACATCCCGCTCCAATCGCTCCATCTGCTCTTCAATGTCAACCACAGCATCGTCTCGCAAGTGAACCCGCACGTGCACCTGTTCTTCTTTGCGCCGAAGGGCAGCGCTGGTCGACCTGTCGCTCATCGCAAGGGCAAGGGATGGCGAGGAGGGTTCTTGCTTTCCGGTCAGTACATCCGGTCCTTCCCTCGTCTGCCAAGCCGTACTGATCTTCGCGTCCCTGTCTCATGTAGCGATGGAGCAGTACCTCAAGCTCGAGCTGACCAAGAACTTCAAGGTGATCCGAGACCTCGAGCTGATGCCTACGATGCTCGGCCAGGACTGGTCGTCCGTCTTCCTTCAACGGTTCGACGGCTCCGTCACCATCTGGCCTCGGACGCGCGTACGCGACTGGTTCCGTCTCTTGACCGACCCCGACGTCCCCGAGCTCAAGCGGATGATTCGCGTCGGCGAGCTGGCCACCTTCCCGAAACTGCATATGATCTCGAACCGAGACCGGATCGAACGCGAGATCCTCCGTGGCCGACAGGATGTCCGTTCTGCCCTGTCGCGCGAGCGCACCTCGACCGATCCTTCCACTTCAACGCCCAGCAAGAACGACACCCCTCACCCGTCCGCCAACCCGTCCCTCTCCCCAGCCTTCCTCGACTCGGACGCCCGCCGTCGCTCCTCCAATGCCCTCCCAATCGAGAGCGACGCCGAACTCGGCTTCGCCCGTGACTCCGCCAAGTTCCTCTCGGACAAGAAGGCCGGTCTCCACGGCCATCGGAAGCACATCCACACCGACGCCGCCATCGGACTCGGCTCGACCGGACCCAGCTCAGCAGGCGAGAAGGACCGCCGACGCGGTGGTGGTGGCTCTTCCGCCTCTGCGACAGGGATCCGCAAGCGAGGCGGGACGCGTCAGCAGCAGGCCCAGTCGATGCCGGGCTCTCCCGCACAGCAGAAGAAGACCGCCTCTTTCGCGTCGTTCGAGGATCAGCTGAAGGCTGCAGGAGGTGAGAGCTCAACCGCCGATGACGAGGACACGGACGATCGGTTCTCTTCTTCTAACGAAGCCGGGCCCAGCACGACCAGGAACGGACGGACGCGAGCCTTCTCGCCCATCGAGCGGTTCTCCTCGCTCGGATCGTCGTTCCAGAGAATCAGGACCCAATCGTTCCCGGCGTTGAAGGTGCCCTGGGGAGTGCCAAGTTCGCCGAGGGTGCCCAAAGAAGGAGGTGGACCGTCGTCGTCGTCGGGTGCTGTTTCTGGTGGCGGGGAAGACAGACGAGGCACGTCCAGCTCGAGGAGCTCGATCAAGGGGTCTAGGTCGGGCGCAGGGAAGGGCAACGGGAACGGTGCACCGAAGATGGGCAGGAGACGCAGCGGGTCAAGCAGTTCGAGCGAGGACGAGGACGAGTTGAGGGAATGGGGGAGGGCGAGGAACAGTGAACTGCAGAGGGACGGAGCAGGGGGGAGCAGTAGTGAAGGGGAGGAGGCAGGTGGGGTGAGAAGGGCGGCTGAGGCGCAGTTGGATGCGGGGAACGGGAGTCCGATGGAGGATGAGGAGGATGAGTTGGGGAGGGAGGTTGAGGTTGGGGAGGAGGGGGAGGTAGGGCAGGATCGTTAGTGTAGACGGGCTAGCGGCTTTCTTTATCGTGATGACGCATCCTTTCATTTCTTGCTGTCGTCACATCGCGAGCAGCCTGAGAGTGGATTGTTGTACCCAAACGGAACTCAGCCGATCGATCGAGATCACCTTGCACCGATCTTGGGCCCTCAGGAACTCCTACCTCCTTGATTTTTTTGCGGACACAGACGAGTCATTTGGGACCCTGTTCAAACAGTCTTTCCTGCACAAGTTCCTGGCCCTTTTGTCCGCAAAAGGATAGTGGTCCAAGGCTGGCCCAAACTGGGCCAGAATTCAAGCTCGCTTGGTCGCGTGTGGCACTACCGGATCTGAATAGACAGCTGTTCTGAAGACACCAACAGAAGTTGTTCACCAGATGCGCACATCACCGGTACTCGAGAGGACATCGTCCCAAGGGAGAAAGGAGGGAGCGGAGGAGGGCGAGGACATCCTTTTCGCTCACGCCTGTACTGAGCACGACATGCATAAGATCGTCAAGCGGCAGAACTAGTATCCTGAATATCCGCGTAGACGGTAGATGAGCACATTGCCTCGCTGGTTTCCCATAGCAAGATGGTCGCTTCTCGGGCTCCATCCAAGCGCAGTCACGTGACCGAGAGGCGTCGAGGCGGTCGGCCAGTTCTGGAAGGTCGTCTGGGACGGAGTGTGGAACTGCGGAAGCGGAAAGGTCGAGATAATCGTCAGTATGAAGAAGGACGAGCTTGTAAGGCCTGATGACGAGGGTAGGCGGAAGACGAACGAGCTTGAGGCAGTCCTTCTTGTCCTTGGACGCGGCAGCGAGGATCTGTCCGTCTGGGTTGAAGCAAAGTGTCGAGAGAGGGGTGGTGATGTTGGAGAAGGACTTGAGGAGCGAAGGAGGTTGGAAAGTTGACGAGGAGGTGGTCGAAGCAGAGTAGAGTCCTTCGGAGCCTGAGCGGCCGGTGGTCGAGTAGAGGTTGACGATACCCGTTGAGGATCTAAGATAAGCCAAGCAAGGAAGAGCGAGAGTGAGACTCTAAAAGCGGACGCAGACGCCCGCGGGGAGGAAGATATGTGGACGTACCCGATAGCAGCCAATCCTCCAGCTTCGCTTCCCTCCAACAGACCCGCTCCCCACCCGCTTCCTCCCTCATCCTTCCACTTGCCGACACACCTCCTCTCTCCCACATCCCAAACGCCAACCTCTCCACCCTGTCCACCAAGCACCCAAAGCTCTTTTCCACCCCTGGCCCACTTGAGTCCCTTGACTCCTCCCCTTCCACCACTGCCCTTCAGACTTCCCACCAAACCCTGAGGTCCACCTTGTCCGAACGAGACGAGATGCACGCCCGAGCTTGATGCTGCAGCGAGCAGCTCGCCCGTAGGCGAGAAGGAGACGTTGGAGAGATGTTTCGGTGGCGGGGTCGTCGAGGAGGAGGACGACTCCGGGAAGAGCGGCAGGCGGGTGGAGGTCGAGGTGGAGAGGGAAAGGAGATGCATGTAGGGTCGGTTACCGGTGAGGAGGAGTGTGGAAGGTGAGAGAGGGTGGAAGGTGAGGGTGGTGATGGGGAGGGACGGGACGTGGATGGTGGACAGGAGAGGGTTCGAGGAGCCGTCGATCTGAAAGCACAAAAATAAGGCGATCGTCAGCTATCAAGAGAGGATCCAAGATGGATGAGGGCCTGTGTGACTGACGTTGTAGACCCTGACTCGTCGGTCTCCGCCGGCGACGGCGAGCACGCTCCTAGACATGCCGGGTGCCCACTCGAGCGCGCGCACGCCTCCATCTTCGCCACCCTTGACGTCTCGGACTCGCTCAATGTCGAGCTGTCCTGCTGGAAGCTTGGATCCGAGCCGACCCTTTGACGAGGCGATGAAGGGCGATGAGGACGAGAGCAGCGACTGGAGCGGGTCGTTGGCCCCGTTGGACGAAGACAGCGACGCCCACTTTGGCCGAGGGTTCAGCAACTCGAACCTGTAGCAAACGTCAAATCATCAGCTGGTGTCTCGAGACTTGTAAAGGATGAAAGATGCGCTGGACTGACTGTGTCCTGAGCCTGCTCTCGAGGTCCTTTCCTGCGACGATGTCCTCCTCCTCTCCCCGCCGGAGCTTCCTGAGCCGCTTGTCGTTGGCGAGCGAGACCTGCACGTTGGCATCATCAGGGTCGAACCAAGCTGGTTTGCGCGACTTTGACTTCTTGGACGACTGGGTCTTTGACTGCAGATCTCCGACCGAGGACGAGGATGCGCTCGAGGATGAGCTCGAGCTCGATGAGTAGCCGTCGTCCTCCTCTTCCACGTTCGGCAGGAACGTGGCAGCCCCTCCCTCGTCGTCCTCGTCGTCGTCGGAGCCGGACTCGTCGTCCGAGTCGTCTGCTGGTGCGAGGTCCGAGTTGTCGTCGTCCGAGAACGGGTCGTCCAGCGGGTTGGCGGTCGGCCGAGTCGAGGGCGCGTCCATAAAGAACAGCTATGCAGACGACAGACAGCGAGCGCGACAAGTCAGCGTGGGCTCTCGATGTCTGACTGTATGCAGAGCGATGCGATGACACGCTTGATTGATGTACTCACGTCTCCGTCTGCGACGTGACCCATGCTGGCCTCGTTCATGACCGCGTCCTCGGCACTGGCCTGGTTCGCCCGCCCGGCCGACTTGTACGACGTGCTCGTCTTCTTCTTCTTGCCAAACAGGAGGCTCTCGAGTTCGCGCTCCTCGTCGTCCTTGTCCTGCTCCTCGACGTGGGCGAGTCGGTCGAGGGCTGAGCTCGCTCCGAGCGGGGCAGCTCCCTCGTCGTCCTTGTCGTAAGGTTTGCGACCCGCACCGCCCTTCTTGGAGCGTCGCGTCCGCACAGGCTTGCCAGACATGGTCGATAGGGTAGAGTGGAAGTGATAAAGGGAAGTAGAGTGTGTGTTGCTGGGCGTTAGGGAGCCAGCAACCGAGCGAGGCGAAACTGGGCAGCAGCCCAAATTCTGGTCAAAGCTCAACATCCTGGCCTCCTCCCTCCCTCTCCTCCGACGGCCTCGTCCGTCCGACTGGCAGCCAGGTCAGACTGCAGAAGCCAAGTCATCCTTCGAGAGAGTTATGAATCGATGCATACAAGTCGAACACACGCGCTGGCCCCTGCCAGGCCGCTCGCACCAAGACTACATCAACAGTGCGCCCGTCTCCGCCGCCGCCTGCTCCATCAGGTGCAGCTCCATCAGTCTCGGGTACCACACTCGCTCATTCACCGTCACCTTCTCCGACACCTCCGACGCCTCCCCGTTCGCTCCCTGGCTCTCAACCTGGTCGTCGGTCCTGTCCCTCTCGACTGTCCACTCAACCTTGAGCCATGCGTCAAACGTCCACTCGACCGTCTCGAGCCTCGGATGCTGCTTGGCGAACGCGTGGGCGATCCCCGAAAAGTGAAACAGGTTGTCGTTCTGCCATCGTCCGGCGTACACGGTCTGGTCCGGGTCGTCCTCGTCGTCGGTCGACGAGGACGGCGAAGGAGACTGGGATCGGCTGAACGACGACTGGGACGACAACGAGTCTGTGACGACGACCGAAGAAGGACCGCTTGCGGCTGCGTTATCGGTCGAGGAGGTCGGGAGCGGGATGTTGACGACGAATCCCTGGGAGGGGAACGGAGCAGGTGTAGGAGGCCTGCTGAGCGGGAGGGCGACGAACGCCGGGTCGATGGCGTTTTTGACCGTCGTCGGTTGAGCCGCGTCTCGACCTCTCGTCCACCCATCGCCAACGTCGGACGGGCTGGAAGCGGATCCCCGGGCAGAATGCCAGTCGTCGTCGTCGTCTTCGCCGTCGACGGTCTCGAGCCCGGTCCTCCACGACGCTTCCGACGACGCCTCCGACGCTTCATCCGACTCGTCCGACTCATCCTCGTCGTCCGAGGTGTCCCCGGTGCCGTCGTAAAAGTACGCATCTGATCGGATGAGCGGACGGGACCGGATCAGCACGTTCTCCAGTCACCTTGAATCAGGGCAGGCGAGCCTCACCGATCTCGTCCATCACCTGGTCGGCCGACAGTCTGTCTTCGTCCGGATCGAGGACGAGCGCTTGCACAGGAGGCGGTTCGTCAGGCGGATCGGTTTGCTCGGAGGGGTAGTCGAACGACAGGCTGGCCAGCTCCTTCAGCGGCGCCAGCGTCTGCTGGTTCGCAATCTGCGGGATGGATCGTCCACGGGACCCGTCAGCCGACGAGTCTGGATCGAATTGCTCTGCCTGGTCGGGTACTGACGATGTCTCCCTCCCATGCGCTCGACAAGATCGACAGCACCCTCAGCTGCATGCACCCCTGGACGACAACGGCGAGGTTCTCGGCCGACACTCGATTGAGGCCGTGCAGCGTCAGACGGGTGAGCGTCGCTCCCTTGACGCAGTCGACCATCTGCACAAAGAACGGCGTCTTGATCCCTTGAAGATCGTCGAGGCTGCTGGACGACCTTTCCTTGTACACGAGCGTCTCGAGTCGGCCGAGTCGGTCGCCAAAGTCAATCTCCTGGCTCTGCTCGAGGGGAGACAGGACTCCGAGGAGGGCGCTCAAGCCGTCGAGCTGGATGACTGGGCGGTGGGTCACCTCGAGCTGCTCCAACTCTGGCGAACCGGCGACAATCTTGCGGGCGACGCTCTCCCGAAGATCGGACGGAGGGAGGACGAGCTTCCGGAGTCGAGGGAACTGGAGCAGGTGATCGTCGTCCATCGAAGGAGGGGAAAGGTCCGCTCGGACAGCCTGCAAGTCGCACCCGCCTTTGCCGGGCTGGATCCCGTTCTTCTTCGTCTTCTTCTTCGACGGGCCCGAAGCCGGACAGGGGTATGCCGGGTCGGCGAACATGGTTCGGAGGGGGAGATCGTGGCCGTAGATGGTCGTGTCGAATCGAGGGTTGACGTCCTGCGGGGCGGAGCAGATCAGAATGTATCTATGGTCAGTTTGAGAGTCAGAAGCAGACAGCGAGATCACCACGTACAAGGTTGAGCTCTTCCAAGGTCGAAGCGGAGTGAGCGAGGAAGGTGGCCACGTTGTGAAGGAGAGCGTCTGCGAGAAGTCACCTCTGAAGTCAGCTGGACAGGCTCCGACGCGATACCCGAACGGTCGAAGGACTCACGTTCTGTCTGTTCCCACTTTGCGCTCTATGCGATCAAAGAAGAATGGTTGAGCCGGCTGTGCTCCTTTCCGATCGAAGCTGAGACAAACGTACGGGTTCAGCATAAAGCCAGGGCGGACCCGGCATGTAGTCTGCCGGGTCCTCTTGCTCGAGCGAGATCGTCTTCAGACCGTCCAACGCTCCTCCTTTCTTCCAGCTCCTCGTCTTGGCTGATCGGGGGCAGGTCGGGGTGCAGGTCCGCGTGAGTAACGGTGCATGCGCGCAAATCACGATGTCGGACGAGCGGGACTGACCGAGCTCACTGATGCTCTCGAGTCCCGCCATCGAGATGTGGACTCCTTGCAGCTTGGCCTGCTTGAGCCTGCGAAGAGCTTGGGCGAACGGCGCTGGCAGCGGATGTCTGGCGTCGTACCAGAACGACTTGAGGTTGAGTGCCTTGCTGATGAGCTCTGCGTAGGGATCATCCAGCTCTCCATGAAGCTGTACAGAGAAGGCAGAGAGTCAGTGCCATCACGAAGGCGAGCGGACGGCAGTGGAGAATTGGCGGGGAGTGGACGGAGCTGGCCGTACCGGACAGACAGACGTGATCTCGAGCTCGGTGATCAGTCGCAACGCATTCACGTCCTCGAGCAGCAGGCGGGCGAACGCGAGAGACTTTGGACCACCGCCTGACAGACAGGACGACCCAGCAGTGTTCAGCGACAAAGCGGAAACAGTCAGCTCAACACGGGAGGGGCTCGACGGACGACGACCGCCGAGGACCCCGCACCGCTCCCTCCTCATCACCTGGGACTTACCGAGCGAGAGCGAACGAAACCTGAGCGGTCTGTGCGACCGTCAACGCAAGTACACATCAGCGAGAGGACGTCAGATCCAGGACACCACAGGCCGACTTGCCTGAACATGTTGTACATCGCCGAGCACGTCGAGCTCAACCGGATCCGGTCCGTCGACATCTGCTCAAACCCCCACCGACCCCGGTTCGGATGCTCCTTGATCGAGGCAGAAAGGAAGGAAACGATCTTGAGCAGGATCTGACGAGCAGTGGGGACTGGTCAGCTCTCTCTAGTAAGACGATGTGCAGAGGCAAAGAGGGTGGGCATGAGAGTGGCGACGCGGCCGAGCTCACCTCTTGGGGCATCCCCTGCAGCGTCGCTCGAGGAGTCACAGACACCAATGCGAGAGGATCGACCAGGAAGTGAGCGATCGGACCCATCGTCGTCGGAGACTCGGCCCAGGGAGCAGGGGGGGACATGTTGTCGAGCTGTGTCGGTGGAGATAATGGATGGGGTGGACCTGAGGAAAGGGGTCCCCTTCGCGCCGTCGGACCTTCGTCTTGTTCCGCCCAGGAGCTGCGCACCGACACAGACAAGCTTACGGCTTCAGTTCTTCTGACTGGGGAAGCATCGATCGTGTGCGTATGAAGAAAATCAGAAGTCATCAATGTCCAAGCTGCTGGGTCCCTCAATCCTCCTCCAGCCTAGCGACGCGCTTCAGCATGAGCAACTCCTTTGCCCGCTTCGTGTGCCGGTTCATACCGCCATTGAACGCACTCGTCGCGTCCTTCTGCCAGCCCTCCCGTACGCGCGGAGCCTCGACAGGCGAGGATGGCGTGAGAAGGTCATCTGTCGACGACGATGGGGACGGAGACGGGATGAGCTCGTCGTCGTCAAAGTGGGACCCGTTTGAGGAAATGGTCGTCGCGATGGAGGTCAGGGAGGCGGTAGAAGCGGAGGAGGAGAGAGGATGGGTGGAAGGGAGGGTCGGGATCGACTCCAGTGGTAGTGGAGGAACCGAGTACGACTTGAGCAGGGATGGGCCACCGGGCTGCAGAAGCGAAGATCAACGCGTCAGTATTGACCCGAGCACGAATGAACGAACAGGATCTAAAAGCGACTTACGTGGTCATCTAAGTAGCCGGTCACGTCGACGACCCAACCTTCGACGACGAGGTACCAACGCCGCCCCTGCGGCCCACTGCCATGCTCGTCGTCCTCATCCCGCCCAACGCGCCGCCGAACCTCCTCCCAGCTCCACACTGGCAGCTTCTCCTCTGCCAGCGTCGTCGACACGCCTGCCTTAGGCACGAGCTCGACTCCCTCGGCCTTCGCTGCCTGCGCCATGAGCTCGTCCGCCTGGTTCTGCAGGACCGATGCCCTCGCCCGGAGGATCTCGGACTCGGACGTCCGCTTGATCGAAGGGATCAGAGACGGGAACGTGTTGTGGATCGACCACAGGATCCACTTTGTCGGGTCCCAGTCGAGCGGGTTCGGCCCGTTGCGGTAGTCACCGCTGCAAGGGAGTGGTCGAAGGGGGTTCGAGTCAGGTTCGGATAGGGAACAGAGAGAAAGGCGAGATAAGACTCACGCGAATCGATGATGAAAGTTGTGGTTGGCCTCTCCGCTGGTCAGCAAGGCGAGGAAGTAGTTGCCTCGGGCCGAGATCTGTCCCCAGAAGGGAGGAGGCAAAGTCAGCGCAAGTGTCGGGCACACGATAAAGTCGGAACGCGACACTCACTTCGTCCGTGTAGGGTTGCATGCCGGTCCAGTGGGCGAGACTGTTGATGCAGAAGGTGGTGTGCCAGACTGAGCGCGAAGGGAAGATGGTCAAGACCGGTCAGTTTCTGGAAGGACGGGACCATCACCTGCCCCCTACCCCCCACTGGAATCATAGTCACTCACTGAACAGCCGAGCGACCAGTCCACCCCAGACGTATCCTCCCATCGCGTCTCCCCAGAGATGGCCGAGCAGCGTGGGCGCCACGAGGCCGAAGAAGAGCGTGAGCGGAAGGTAGTGCTTGTGCTGGAAGCGGACGACTGCAAGTGGAATCAGAGAGGCCAAAGTGTCAGACCTCTGATATTGGAACGGGGTTTGATGCAATCCAGCGAGAATCTCGATCCGACTGACCGGGATCGTTGTCGAGGTCTTCTCGCTCGATCAGCTTCATCTTCTGGTACGTCGGCTTGAACGCGATCCACCCGCAGTGCGAGTAGAACAGGCCCCTCGACGCAGCATAAGGGTCGTCCACAGGGTCGTCCGTGTATCTGCAGTCAGAGAGCAAGGGTTGAAGGCGAATCAGAACGCGCCCTCGAGCGGGGTTGAGCGACCGATGCCGAGGCCGAGCTCGGCAAGAGTTGAGCAGACAGCACGTACCGATGGTGAAGCCGATGGCGCAGAACCCACCTACAGGGTAAACGTAACATGAGATCGATCAGCTTCACGTGCTCGCAGATCAAAGTCGCGAGAGATGCACTTACCACCTGATGGACCCTTGGAACCCGAGGACGCCCATTATAGACAGGACGATGCGCAACGGCAAAGCAGCCTCGTAGGCGTTGTGAGACCACAGTCGATGGTAGCCGAGGGTGATGCCAAAGCTGTAGAGGGCGCGGCAGAAGCCGAAGAGGGAGTGAGCAGGCTGACAGGTCAACGGAAGCAAGGCCGAGAGGACGACTCACCTCGCGAGCTGCCACGACACAAACCACAGCACCACAGTCTCCCACTTGATCGAACTCCAAGGAGCCCAGAACAAGACGCCGTAGAGGGACATGAGGTGAAACGAGATGAAGAAGGTGAGGTTGCCTGCGAACGGAGAAGGAAAGCAGGCAGGCGGCGGTGAGCTCTCTCGTTGGGGAGGGAGGGCAGGTGAGCTCGAGATCCGATAGATCGGGCACTCACTCCACCAGATCTTTGGCTTCTCCTGTTGAGCCGGAGGATGGGGTGACGACCGCATCCTGAAGGTTGAACGAGTGTGGGTGAGGGAGAAGGAGCGACAGAGGGCAAGGCTCGAGACGATGGGAGTTGCCGGGCCCATTCACCCCCGGGGAGAGAGAGGCGGAGAGCAAGCGCTGCGACACCCCGGTCGGCACCAGATCGGACTTCCGCTCTCGCAGAAATCTTTTTCGCTGTTCCTCTGTTCTAAAGAGAAGCTGGTATCCGAAGACCCAGGTCCACACATAGAATACTTCTCGTCAGGGGCAAGTTGCAGAGACTGGCCGACACGCGTCGCAAACAGACGCGTTCCACACGCGCGATCACTCCCCCCTGCGGTGCTTCCGAGGGTCAGACACGAAAAGAGGGGCCAACCATATCCATCAAGTCGTAAAGAGAGAAGAGAGAAGTCGTAAACAAAGACAACAGAGAGGAGAGAAGAGGGGGGTACAAAGCAAAGGGGAGAGGAGGAGGCAGCCAGGGCCAGGCACCGGACGCGAGGGCCAGCCTAGTTTCCGAACCCGTACAGGGTCCTGCCCTGCCTCTTGAGCGCGTAGACGACGTCGAGGGCAGTGACAGTCTTCCTCTTCGAGTGCTCAGTGTAGGTGACAGAGTCTCGGATCACGTCTGCAAAGAGAGAACGAGGAGAGAGAGAGATGGAGGGCGGGGCGCGTGAGCTCGCGTTCGACCGGCCACCTCGAGCTCGCCCTGCCTCCACCCAGAGCAAAGAAAGGACGACTCACTCTCAAGGAACAGCTTGAGCACACCTCGCGTCTCCTCGTAGATCAGACCAGAGATTCGCTTGACGCCCCCTCGACGCGCTAGACGCCTAATCGCAGGCTTGGTGATGCCCTGGATGTTGTCTCGGAGGACTGGAGAGGGGTGGAGAGGATGGAAGAGGTCAGTCAGCGTCGAGCATGGCGTGAAGTGGGCGACCCGCCTCCTCTCAACACAGCACGAAGCGTCTGGAAGGGTGGACTGACTCTTTCGGTGCCTCTTTGCTCCTCCCTTTCCGAGTCGAGTCCCTTGCCTCCCTTTCCTCGGCCAGACATGATGCAAGTAGTGCGGGTGGGGTGAGGTGGGGTGGGTGTGAGAGAGTGAGAGTAGGGTAGAGTAAGGTGGAAAGGGGAGGAGGTGGAGGAGAGGAGAGCTTGTGATGGATGGAGGTCAGGTCGCGTCCTCGCGTCCGTCGGGTTTATATAGGGTCGTCAAGAGGGTCGCTTACGTGGCACCCTTCAAGCTTGATTAGAGTGCGAAACGGTCGATAGCGAATGTCCGATGCTACTGATCCTTCCTCCGGCGACTCGAAGACCGATACTCGAGAGGGTACGTGACGGGGTGAGCTCACCCTCCCCTGCCTGCCAACGCGTCCGTCGCCTCACCCCCCGTCCCCCTCCACCATCCACCTGCCCCTCCTTCTACTTCCACTCTACTCTTTCAACATGGCCCGAACCAAGCAGACTGCCAGAAAGATGGTCGGAGGCAAGGTAAGCACCTTCGCGAGCTCTAACTCTCTCTCTGTCGTGTCCTCGTCCGGGACGAGACGAGCTCACCCACACCTCGCCACTCGTCTCGTCTCCTGCCTCAGGCTCCCCGAAAGCAGCTCGCCACCAAGGCCGCCAGAAAGTCGGCCGCCCCTACCGGAGGAGTCAAGAAGCCTCACCGATACCGACCTGGGACTGTCGCGCTGAGGGAGATCAGGAGGTACCAGAAGGTCCGCGCTCGCCACCTCGTCCTCGTCCTCCACCCTCCCCACCCTCTCGACCCTCTCGACCCTCTTCACCGCTGACTCCGTCCCCTTGTTCCCATCCACCCCTGCAGTCGACCGAACTTCTGATCAGAAAGCTTCCCTTCCAGAGGCTCGTCCGAGAAATCGCTCAGTACGTCCAACCCCCCCTCGATATCGCCTCGGCTCGTGAGTCGCTGACTGACCATACTTCCTTCTCATCTGCGCCTTATGTCTTGCAGGGACTTCAAGACCGACCTCAGGTTCCAGTCCACTGCGATCATGGCCCTTCAGGAAGCTGCCGAGGCGTACCTCGTCTCGCTCTTCGAGGACACTAACCTCGCGGGTCAGTCGCGACCTCGCCCCCTCGCGCGGCACCCGCATACACGCGCCTCCAAGCTGACCCCCCTCTCCACCCTGCTTTCCTCACAGCCATCCACGCCAAAAGGGTGACGATCCAGCCCAAGGATCTCCAGCTCGCTCGAAGGCCCGTCTTCGTCCTCCAGCCTCGAATGAAGGCGCATGTACTGACCCTGGTTCCTCCCACCGTCGTCTCCCACAGGCTCCGAGGCGAGAGGATCTAGATCCCTCCCTCCGCCACCCGACGACGGGTCGTCTCTGCCGTCGGTTCTTGCATGTTTCTCGCTCGTCTTTTGCCTGTTGTCCCCGCCGATCTTTGCCTCGCTTGATCTTCTGCCTCCTTTCAGCCTTTTTTGATGTCTTCTCAGCTTAGTCGTTTCTTCAGTCCCATTCCCATCTGTTCAACTAAAGCACTAAACCCCATCATCAGTAACGCCCTCTCCACTTTCGATGATCCTTCGTTGTACGCCCCCTTTCTCCTCGCAAGCAAGAAGACTCACATCTCATCTGGTCACTTCCCCTCCTCCCCAGCCTTGATCATCTCCCCCAGCCTCGCTCCAACGATCCTCGCGTCCGCCCTCCCGCCGCTGCGCTTCTTGACCTCGCCGATCAGCTTGCTGACGACCAGCTTGTCCTGCTTCCGTTTGCCGGCGTTCTTGGCGTGTACCTCGGCGATGACGGCCGCGCAAAGGGTGTCGATCTCGGATGCCGAGAGCGGCGTGAGCGAGTGTTCGGCGAGGAGATCTTGGACGCGTGTCGAGGAGATGACGGAGGAGCGGATCAGGTGAGAAAGCAGGGTCCCTGCGGACGCGGCTGAATAACAGGAGAGGACAGAGGAGGAAGGGTCAGCTACAGAGTCGTGACACATTCAGACCAAGGTGACAGAAGCACAACTGACCAGTGACCCCACCGCTCTCTACTAGGCCTACAACCCCCCTCATCTCCTCCACCGAGACCTTGTCCTTCCCATCCATCCACGCATGCCCCTCCTTACTCAGCGCGGCAACCAATTCCTGGCTGACCCAGTTCCCCACCAGCCTCGCGTTCGCCATCGGGCCGCCTTCTCCACCGGCCAGAACCGCCTCAAAGTAGGTCACCGCCGACAATCCTTCCGGGTCAAGCCCGACCAGCAATGAAGGCGCGTCCTGGCTCAGCGTCGGGTACGTTGCGGCCAGACGAGCCTGCGCGGCCAGGGGCAGTTCGGGCAGGGTCGAGCGAAGATGGGCGAGGTACGTCTGCAGCAACGAAGAAAATGGACAGAGCAAAAAAGTGAGCCACGCGGAAGAGGAGAGCAGAAGGCGAGACCGAGACTGACAGGATCGATCCTCAAGACGGGCAGGTTCCCATCGGGCATGTACCTGTAGTCCTTCTCTCCTTCCTTGGACCGCGACGAGACGGTGTCCATGATGCTCTCGTCAAAGCCGCGCGTCTCTTGGACAACCTTCTCGCCTGCATCGATCAGCGCGGACTGGCGTCTGACCTCGGAAGCTGCGAGCGCGGACAAAGAGACTTCAGCATGACCGTCTCAGAGAGGCAGGATACAAACTGGTCAGGGTGAGACTGACCGACTGCAATGGACAGGTTCTTGAGACTGTTGAGGTTCTTGATCTCTGTGCGGGTCCCGCGAGGCGTGTCGGGTCGATTGACAGAGATGTTGCAGTCCACACGGAGCGAGCCCTGCAGATGACAAGTACGCATGTTAGCGGGCCAAAGGCAAGCGAGGGGACTTGAAAGAGAGAGCTGACCTTGTCCATGTCTGCGTCACTGGCGCCGATCCGGCGAAGGATCCCTCGAAGGGTTCGGACGAACAGAGCGGCTTCCTCGGCGGACCTGAGCAGCCAAAAGATTGACGGCCAGTCAGGAACTGACAGCACAGATGATGACTACTGAGAAGATCGTACTGACGTGATATCTGCCTCTGTGACGACCTCCATGAGCCCGATCCCGGCGCGGTTGAAGTCGACGAGGGTCTCCCCGCTCGGAGATGTGCTCGTCTTGGCTGTGTCCTGGAAAAGTCCGACTCCACGTCAGCCGTCAAGTACTCTGATGAAAGGGTCGCTTGGAACGCACTGACCTGTTCGAGTTGGATCTGCTGGATCCTGACCGTCTTTGGAGGCGTCGTCGGCAGGACCAGCTTTCCGGCGAGGGCGAGCGGATCTAGACGGGCAGCAGGAGGGCGGGCGGCGTCAATTCGCCGGCGTACTGGAACACGTCTCAATTAACGTACGATAGTGCTGGGTGATCTGGTACCCGAGCGGCTGGTCGTGGTAGAAGTAGTGCTTGCGGTCAAACTGGGACGTCGCAGGCTGAACAGGCAGCCGGGAAGAGGCTGATCGGATCAGCTCGAGCTCGGATCTGGTGACTCAAGACGATCACACTTACTACGTGGCAATTGAGTGCGAGTGCGGTCAGGAGACCTTGCTTGACTGGATGCCGGGACAGCGCCTGCGAACGGGGAGCGAAGCAGATGGTGAGCTCGTTCGTTCCTCCTCCTTCAGGGTGTCAGCCCGGAGTCGATCCGGACATCTGCCACGCTTACGGGCAGGGTCCCAGGGTATCCTAGGTCAAACAGAGACGCATTGGTGTTGGGCGCATCATCCCAGCTCGTCTTGCTCGCTGAACGACGAAAGGGAGAGCAGCATGGTCAGCTCCGAGCTCACGGTCAACCCCTCTGAACCCGACCGGGCTCGACTGACCAGAGAAGAGCTTCTGGGGGGACTTGATCTGGATGTGCAGCTCCAGTCCGATCACGGTCTCCCAGGCTGAGAGCAGGCGGAGGGTCGCTCGCATAGACGGAGCATCAAACAGGGTGGAGGCAGACCACGAGCGTGAGCTCGCGCTCGACTTTCTTTCATCGGCCACTCGGACGCGTAGAGACACAGACGAAAAGGCATGATCGTTACTACAAAAGAGGGTCGAGGCAGAATGTACGAAAAATAAAAGGCACGAGAGTTACATCAAAGACTGTTTACGCCTTCTGCTGCATCGCCTTCTCGGCCTCCTCGACGTTGGTCACCCTCCCGTCGGGTCCGTACTGAGGGGCCACCTGGCCCTCAAAGGCCTTGATCATCGAGGCAGAGTCCTACAGACGTCCCAAGCAACGATGGATGATGATCTCAGCTGCCATTCCAGACAGCGATCCGGACAAAAACGCACGAAACGACTGACCGTCCACTGATCGACCGAGACGATCTTCTGGTGCTCGTCAAACCTGAAGATGAAGAGGCAGTCGTGCGGGAACTGCTTGCCGGTCGCCTTGGTCGTCGCAGTGCCGGACACCTGCCGAAAGACGAAGGTGGTCAGATTCGCTGATGTGCGCAAGAACCTGCGGTGGACTCACCTGGATGACGATGCAGTCCTTTCCTTCGACGACATTGACGGGGTGGTCGAGATCAAACTGGGAAAACACAGAGATGAGTGAGCCTGCCGTCGGTGCGATGCTATCGTGTCTTTGAGGGGAAGGGTGGGCGTACCGACACATTTCCCACGAAACCCTGCCACATGCCTCGCAGTCTGTCCAGGAACGCGTCGGTCTTGAGTCTCAGAGGCTCGTCGGGACCTCGCAGAGTTCGTGGCCAGAGAGCCCAAGGTATAGTCGTCGGCCAGGATCGACGAGGGATCGGAAAGGTCCTGGAAAGTCAGAGAAACGTGGACGTCAAAGAATCGGTCAGTCGTGGTCTCTGGTTTCCGCCGACGCAACGGGTGCACGTACCATGTTGTTGCCTCGACTGATCCAGTTCAGGGCGACATCGTAGAGCGGTGAGGTGGGGGTCGGGTAGGGCGCAGACATGATGGCTCTGTTGAGGGCGGGGAGGTGGGCGTCGAGGAGAGGATCAGCAGAGAGCCCATCTTGTAGCAGTCGCCGACGCATCGATGGTGTGCAATCGCGGTGATGCTGGCTCAGATCGAAAGCCAACTCAGCGTCGTGCTCGAGGGCTGACAAAGATCTGCATGTCAGTCGCGAAGTGGCAGAGCCGCATGTCGAGAGAAAAGGGTGCTCACCAGACGCACTGGACGAGACGATCTTCTCCTCTCTCCTGCAAGAGGAGTTGCCAAGCGGCCATGCTCGTCCCTTAGCGAAAGCCCGAACCAGTCCGCCGACCTACACCGCCTGCTACTCAGTCACGCGCCCCGTCGGGCGCAACGCGGCGATGTAGCGATCTCGGAGGTGTCTCAAAGGAGAGAAGAAGGGTAAGCGAGATTCTTCTCAATATCTCGAAGAGGGAAAGAGGGTTGCTCACTAGTTGTTCTCTCGCCACCTGACAAGAGGCCGAGGCTGCCTGCGCCGGCTGTTCAAGATGCCTCCGGGAGCGCGTGTGCAAAGAGACGGCCAGGAATAACACACGGATCGAGATAGCGAGCGAGCGTAGAGAAGGGTGGAGATGGGCGTAAGATGAGATGAGCAAAGCGAAAGAGTCCGGGGTCTAAACGGGTCGTGAAGAAAGAGTGTCGTGAATTGGAGAGAACAGGCAGACGAAACAAGAAGAGACGATTGTAGGATGCGAGACGAGAGAAAGAGAAGATGGAAGAAGAAAGGGATCTGCTCTAGTGCATGGGGGTACCTGCGAGCATGGAGCTCAGCCCACTAGCCTGCTGCATCGGCGCGTTCCCGCTGAAGCGACGCTCGCGTCGATTAGATCGGACGTTGGCGAGGTAGCGGGTCACTCGGGCCGCGAGTGGGTTGCCGGCCGCGACCGCAGAGGCCGGTGGGTCGGCCGTGAGCGGAAGGGACGACGTCGACGCCGTAGCAGGAGCGAGGGAGAAGTCTGTCGAAAGTCGAACAAGAGGTCAACGAAGATAAGGACAGGAAGCCACAGAGCGGGCAGACGGACCTTTCCTGCAGAGCGGACAGTTTCCAGAGATGTCGAGCAGCCAGTTGTCGATGCATTCTGCAGAGGGCAGGCGAAAGGGATCAAGCGTCAGCGGACCCTTTAGACGACCGAGTCACGTTGTCCATCCGAGGAGTGGGCACGCACCTTGATGGAACTGATGTTGGCCTTCACACGGGAGGACTCTGAGATCGTCTCCTTCCTCGAACTCGAGCAGGCAGATTGCGCAGCTCTCTCCCTCGTGCTCCCTCAGATCGTCCTCGGCGTCGCCAGCCTTGCCCATCGATCGGTCGTCCTCGACGACCGATCGACGAGCCTTGTTGGCCTTGCCTGCAGCGAGACCGGATCGAAGCACAGGGACGACAAACTCTGCCTCGTCGTCCTCGGCCGTGTCTGCGAGAGCGTGTCGCGACGGAGACGCGGACGGGATCGGCGACTGGTACGTCGAGTGATACGACGACCGATCGTCTTTGGACCCGCGCCGAGGACCATGCGAGCTCAGCGGGCGGGAGGACGACGAAGATGACGACGGGTGGCGAGAGTGCGAGTGCGAGGACCGTCGCTGGTTGAGCTGATCGTGCTCCTGGTCGTGTGCGTCGCCCTCGGTGACAGGTGGCATCTCCCACGTCTCGCTCGCGAGCTTCTTTGGCGGGCCCCCTCCGGCTCCGGCCAGCCCTCCTCCGCCAGAGTCGCGCTTGTTCTTGGAGACAAACTTGATGATCGGGAACGTGTCCACGATCGCCTTTGCCAGTCCGGCTGACCTCGTCTGGATGACAACGTCGCCCTCGGTCCCGTCGGGTCCTCCGTACTGAGGGTCGTCAAAGTTGTACGGGTACGTGCCCGGCTGGGGTCGCCCTCGACGGGGACCGTACCGTTCAGGATGGCGCAGCGCCCGGACCGCTCCGCTGATGATGACCACGCAGAACAGGACGGTGATGACCCCGGTGATGGCGTACAGGATAATCATGGCGAGACTCGTGGCCGGCTTGGACCCTCCGCCCCCTCCCGGGCTCGCAGGAGTCGTCGCGGACGAAGTCGGCTTGAGGACGGGCACCGTCGCTGTCGCGTTGAAGGCGGTCAGGATGGCGACGAGGTACGTGTTGGAGGTTGGGTAGGTTCCGTTGAGCAGACTGGTGACCGACTGGTAGGACGTGTTGAGCAGCGACGGCGCAAAGTTCTGGAACGCAGGGTCGCAGTGCTGCTCAAACTGGGACTCGATCACAATCGCATCGTCTCGGTTGTGGGTCGTCTGGAGACCGAGTAGAAGGGATGGTAGATTAGCACGAGCGAGCGGCCAAGACTGGACTGCACGAGCCTGGGACGCACGAAGACGTCGAGGACCTGCTCAAAGTTGGCCAGGTACTCCTGCTCAATCTGACAACCCTCCGACCTAAGCACAAGCAACAATGAAACTGTCAGACTTGTAAAGGTCCAATCTTCGCGATACGAGCGCCTGCTCACTTGTTTGAGTACAGCAGCTGGACAAAAGGGGCGGCGGAGAACGAGGACGTCAGCTTCCCATCGGCTCGCGACAGATCGACAACTCGGCACGACACTCACTGCTGCCATCGCTCCACGATCCCGCGCGAGGGTAAAGATGTCTGGCAGGGAGAGGAGAGGGTTGTCAGCTCGACTGGTTCTCGATGCGGATGCGCTGCTCGGTTCCGGCCGAACGCGAAGAGCTCACCATCCTCGGTCGACATGGCCGTCGAGTTGCTGTCGCAGCTGATGAACGCGATCCACGGCGTGTCCGACGTGTCGTTGTTCTTGACCATGTCCTCGCTGAGAGGCACCAAGAAGAAGCGGAGAGGATGAGCTCAGCGAGGTGTGTTTACGATGAGGCAGGCCACTCTCTCGGGCGAGCGCGAGCGCGAGGCGGGCGGGAGGGAGGGAGCCACGCTACTGACGAGAAGTGGACGAGTGCTCCTCTGTCTACGCCTCCGTTTGCCCAGTACGAGGGGAAGAAGTCCGACTGGTTCGCTGCCGCTGTGAGCTGGAGCGAGACCGAGGACGAGTACGTGCCCCGGACCCAGACAAAGTCGAGCTGCGACTGATCAGACCGGACCAGACCCGTCGTCTGGTTCACAGCAGCAGCTAAAGAAGGACAGACAGCAAGAGACAGACAAGATCAGAATTAGATGTAAGGGATGGCTGCGTGAAGTGCAGCCAAAGCTGATGCAGCGAGAGCTCGGACTGACCGGGGATGTAGGCCTGGACGGCAGGGAGGAGAAGGAGCGACGTCGCCAACACCGCAGACGACAACCGACCAAACATCCTCGCAGAGATACGACTGGACGACTGCACTAAGGAGGCTGTGCAAGAGCGATGCAGGGTCCGAGCGAAAGAGTAGGAAGTCGGAGGGAACAGAGAGGCTGAGCGTTGAGGGCGAGGACGGACTAGCTGGCCTCGTGCGTCCCGGTCAACCCGGCGCGCCCAGGTCACCAGCACGAAAATACATCGCCGATATGCTAGCACACACAAACGGAGTCCTATCGTGGCTAGCACGACCTGTTGAGATGTACCGGAGCTGTACGATCCTAATAGTTCGGTCGGTAGGAGCATGGTATCCAAGCAGCCGACGCCCGATGGCCGGTGTCGCGTCGGAAACGCAGACAACAGACTTTCAAACGCAAAACATGACATCATTGTTTCTAACAGATGACTTACCGACTGCTTTCAGTCTCAGCGCAGGAGCTTCTTTAGGGAGACGCTGCGAGCTCCTCTTCCGAACGGATGAGCGAGCGTGTGTTCCTCGGAACCAAACGACACGTCGTCCGCGCGAGCAGGCATGACGAACCTCGTGCCATTTGCCGTTGCCGCTGATTGCTCATGCTTGGTCAAGCCCTGGTCCTGACTGTGTCTCCCTCCTCATGCTCTCCAGCAGACATCGTAGAGAGCTCACTGCATGCCTGTCGTTGCACAAGGAGTCGCTCGGGAGGTGACGGACGTCGTCGTCCGTCCGAGAGCGCGGGGAGGCCCCCGCTCTTTGTTCGGGTCGTATCGTCGGTTCACCCTCTTTCTCTGGGCCGATTATGTGGAGATGTCGGATTCGATGCGCCAGCTTTTGTAACTCATGCCGCCCCGGCCAAAGCGGGGGTCCGGCAACTCGTGCTCCAAAAAGGAACAGGTCAGCTCAGCCACCTTTGATCTGCCTTGACGTCAAACCATCACCTGCCTACCTCGCCCAGACATGTTTGAAGCCATCTCGTCTCACTTTTCGTGGTACCACCTCTCTTCGAGCGGGTCTGTGTTGGACGCCATCGATACGTGTGAGTCACTCTTCCTCTTCGGCCTCGTCCGCGGCTGGCTGAAATTGTGAGCTCGCTCGAGCTGACCCTCCACCCTGCTTCGCCTGGAGCCAGACGTCGCCCGCACGGACCCTACGTTCGTCAAAAAGGTGATCCTCGGCTACCTCCAAGGCAAGCTCGATAAGGGGCTCAGTGTCCACCAGGTCGATGGCAAGATGCACTTTCTCGAGCAGGTCCGTGAAGCAAACCCGGCGCGTCCTCCTCTCGTTCCAGTCGCTGACCTTTTGCCTCCATGACGGCTCTACAGGCAATGATCCGAAGAAGGGTGAGCTTTGTCCAAGCCCATCCGTAGCTGTCTTCCTGCTGACACTCCGACCCCGCCTCCGCAGCTGCCCGACTTTACTGTGCAGTGCGTCCCCTCCTGTCCTCGTCTTTCTGCCCTCTGCTCGTTACTGACCTTCGCGTTCGCTTCGACCCTGTTCATCAGGATCATCCAGATCCGAAAAGAGCTGTTCCTCCCCCCGTCAAGATTGCATCCTCGTCGACCGAACGGAACCCGCTCGAACGGGAACCAGCTTCCGTCGTACTCTGTCAACAACCCCAACCCTCGTCAGGCTCAGGAGCTGTATCTGTACCTGCCTGTCGTCCCCAAGGTGGAGGACGTCCTTCCGCCGAGCTATACTGCGTCTGCTGTCGCCCAGCTGAGGAGTAGGAGGATGCACGAGCAGGGGTTCGCTTGAGGAGGATCGAGTAAGCGGCGCTTTTCTTATCTAGTCACGACTTTTACGACCTTCTTCTTCGATATGCCTGTTATGCTACTACAACTCTGACGGTCAAGATGCAGTTGCAAGCTGAGCTGAGTCGGTGCTCACGTGCCTGCGCGGATGGTCGGGCGGGGCCGAGAGTTGCCGAGCTCACAGAGAGCTGACTGCCAACCATCGCCTTCCTTCCTCTCTCAGCATCACCCCTTCCCTCAACCGACCTTGTTCGCGTCCCGCGCGCTCATACCCGCGCCCTGCTCGACCTCGTTCCTGCCTAGAGAGCAGGCCGCCAGCCCCACACGATGGTGGTCTCTACACTTCCCCCCACGTCGTCCTCACCACTTGACGTGCTCGTGTCCCGCCTTCCTCTCCACCTGCTCTCTGCGGACCCCCGGCGACAGCAGCGTGCTCTCATCCTCCTGGTGACGTCGCTGTTGCTCGTCCGAGGCGGGAGTCTTCAGCTTCCGTGGCAGGAGAGTGCCGAGCAGGCGAGGGAGAGGAAGCGACGCAGGAACATGACCCCGCTCACCACCCCTCAGTTCGAGAAGGAGGCGTCAGACTTGGTCAGTCCATTCGGATCCTTTTTTGAGATTGAGTCGAGCTGCAAGGATGTCATGTCTGACTTTGTCGCTCGGTCTGGTCGAACCTCGCTCAGTTTATCCCGAGCGTAGATGGAAAGACGCGGACGCTGCTCGTCCCGTTCAGGGGCAGGGTCTCAAAGGTGAGCCCGGGGCGGCGTCGAGAGCGAGCATACCAGCTGCCAGGACGAGTCCTTGTCCGCTATCGATGGACCGGTCGAGCTGACCTGAGCTCGGTCGTGCCTGCAGGTGACGATCCGACCTGTGCCGGCGACAACGTTCTCAAAGCACGTTCCCTACTTCAGACCCTTGCCACCAGGGTCAAAGATTGGAGTCAACAAGACATTCATCCGACAGCTCAGAGCGATCCTCATGATCATCATCCCAAGGTGAGTCTCGTGGCCGAGCCAGGTTGGTCTCGCACCGCACGACCCGGCGAGCTCACCTCTCGCGCTTGTCCGACGCAGGCTGCGATGTCGAGAGACGTTGATGATTGTCCTCCACACGAGCTTCCTCATCACGAGAACACTCCTCAGCGTGCTCGTCGCAAAGCTGGACGGGAGGATCGTCAGAGACGTGAGTCTGAGCTCGCCGGCGGTTTGGGCGGGTGCACCGGAGAGGTTGAGCCGGACCTGACCGACCCCGGCTGCTTCGTCTCCCTCGCAGCTCATCTCGGCCGACAAGGAGGGCTTCCTCAAGGGAATCGGACTCTGGTTTCTGCTTGCGATCCCCTCGACGTGTGAGTCGGTCTCTCGTCCGAGTTTCGCCCGGCGGCGTCATCATCAAAGCTGACCCTCCAACTTTCGCCTCCGTGCAGACACCAACGCGATGGTGAGCTCTCTTCAGATCAGCAGGACAGCTCATGCGAACTTGACCTGACTGATCATTGTGGCCTTGATCTGTGCAGCTGCACTATCTCCAAAGCAAGCTGTCGCTCGCTTTCCGGACCCGCCTCACCCGATACGTGCACGACCTCTACCTCAGCGACAAGCAAAACTTCTACAAGCTCGGACTCGGCCTCGGCGTAGCAGCAGACGTCAAGCCGACCGCAGGGATGGAAGCCCGAAAGGGAACCGGAGCTGAGGGCAACGTTGACGGGGGCGGGGCAGACCAGTGAGTCTGACGTGGTCTTCAGTCATTCCATCCACCACGCTGACCTTGTCTTGGCTTTCAAAATCACAATCAGGTTCATCACCAACGACATCGCCCGCTTCTGCGACACGCTCTCGTCACTGTACGGGAACATGGGCAAACCCGTACGTTCTTCCGCCAGCCTTCTCCTCATGCGCGATCGAACTCGAGCTAACCTCTCCTCTTGACGTCCTCAGATGCTCGATCTCGTCATCTTCACCGCCCAGCTGTCGTCCTCGCTCGGTCCTTTTGGCACGATCGGCCTGTTTGCCAACTACGGCCTCACCGCTTGGATCCTGCGATCCGTCACACCCGCGTTCGGCAAGCTCGCGGCCGTCCAGGCGCGTCTCGAGGGCGAGTACCGCGCGGGGGTAGGCAGGGTCGGACGCGAGGCGGAGGAGATTGCCTTCTACCAGGGTGGTTTACGCGAGAAGGAGATCCTGTGGGGCGCGTACCTCAAGCTGATCCGCCACGTCAACAGCATCATCAAGATCAGGGTCACCTACTCGACGATCGAGGACTTTGTCGTAAAGTACATGTGGTCCGCAGCAGGATACTCGCTCATGTCGATCCCAAGTGAGTCGTCTCTCTGCAGCTCATCGCGACGGTTGGATCACTGATCGTGCTTGGACTTTGCCGCTCAGTCCTGCTCAACCCAAAGAAGCCAAAGTCAGTCGGCGAGATCGTGGACGGGCAAGAGGAAGACCATCAGGTCGCGTCAAGAACGGAAGGTTGGTCGTCCTGGCTGTCGTTTCAAGCGGTCCCAGAGCCGAGAACCTGACTGACTCTACTTCGCAGGGTACATCTCGAACCGCCGACTGTTGATCTCGCTCGCCGATGCCGGCGGACGACTGATGATGTCGTACAAGGAGATTGCCGAGCTCTCTGGCTACACTGGTCGCGTGTACTCGCTCATCGCCAGTCTGCACTCGCTCAACACGGAGCACTACCCGATCAACGAGCGTCCCGACACACTCGCGGACGACGAGCCCTTCTACGACATGTCTCGCATCGGAGGACACGTCGCCGAGGGAGGCAACCGAGTCGAACTCGCTGGGGTGCCGATTGTCGCGCCGGCCGGAGGAGCCGCCGGGGCGGAGAGAGGGGGCGAGGAGCTCATCAACAGCTTGGATCTTATCGTCGAGGTAAGTGCCATGCCTTCCATCCTGTACAACTCGGTGCTGACTTCTGTAATTATGTCAGGTGGGGGATCACATCCTCATCACAGGCCCGAACGGTACGCATCACGCGAAAACAGCTTTGGCATGGCCGCGTCACTGACTCTTTGCTCTGGTCTCGCAATCCTTCGCAGGAGTCGGAAAGTCGAGTATCGCTCGAGTGATCGCCAAACTCTGGCCGGTGTGGTCGGGCAAGTTGGACCGCCCGGCACGAGGCGAGATCTTTTTCGTTCCTCAGCGGTCAGTACCGCACCCCTCCTTCGCCTTTCTCCTCGTCCTGACGCCTTTTCTTCTCCAGTCCGTACCTCTCGCTCGGCTCCCTTCGAGACCAGGTCATCTACCCTCACTCCTACGCCGAGATGAAGGCGGCGGGACGAACCGACGCCCAGCTCATGGTCAGTCGATCGAGTTCGCGGTCTGATCGAAGGCCTCTCGGAACAGGGTGCTGATCTTTGGGGGATTTTGGCACTCCGCAGGAGATCCTGAAGAGCGTGCATCTCGAGTACCTGCCTTCGCGCGAGGGAGGCTGGGAGACAAGGAAAGAGTGGAAAGACGGTAAGTTGCCGGAGATCTCGCGTCATGTGCTCTGGCCTACCGGTACTAACTGCCCTTCATATATACTGGATTTCGCGTGCAGTCCTTTCGGGAGGAGAGAAGCAGAGGATGGGCATGGCTCGAGTGTTGTATGTCGGCGACGTGTCCCTTGCACCCTTTCTTGCAGACGCTGACCCTGCTTTTGACCTTTGCGATCCAGCTACCATCGACCTTCTTTCGTACGTGCCTTCCGAAGTGCAGCCTCCTCCGCGGATTCGGCTGATCCACTCTCCGCCCTCTTTCGTCTTCAGGCTGTCCTGGACGACTGCACTTCGGCGGTGTCGACCGACGTTGAGGGGCTCATGTACCAGGGCCTCAAGGATCTCGGCGTCACTCTTCTCACCATTTCCCACAGGCCATCTCTCATGAAGGTCAGTAAGCCAGGCTGCATTGCTTCCTGCTGTGATGAGTGTCACGCCACCGGGGACTGATTTGCACGGCCTTTGTTCCAGTACCACACGACGCACCTCCGACTCACCGGCACGGGCAAGCCGCAGTGGGAGGTGACCAAGATTGGAACCGACGAAGAGAAGCTCGGCCTCGAGAGCGAGATCAGAGCGATCGAGGAGGGCCTGAGGGACGTCGAGGGATGGAAGACTGTGCGTGTCCCACACTTTCCCTTTCCCATCGAAGGTCACTGAACAGCCGTCTTGCTTCCTTCCATGTTCTTGCAGCGCCTGGAGGAGATCCGAGTCGAGCTTGGAGGGCAGAAGAAGGCTGAATGAGCGGACCAGACTCACGATTTATGACCTTGACGAACTGATGTACGATGTCACCTACCTTCCGTCCGCCTGCGGAGCCCGAACTCAAAATAGAGAACGTCGAGTGCGGCGATCAAAGGCCGTGTTGTGCGGAGTGGCGTCGCGTGTGAGACGGAGAGGGTGACCAACCGACGGAGCTTGGACTCTCGAGCTCGCGTCCTCGCTCTGTTGCCCAGCACCGTCCACCCCCCTGCCTTGCAATCTGAGCCGCCCTCTCCTTTGACCGACCCGCCCGTCCATCGACTCTCGGCTCTCTCCTCTGCCTCCCTCAACGGTCACATCCTCAGGCAGGAGCGTTCCTCTATGCTGTCGTCTGTGCTTCCTCTCGGCCTGGCGCTACTGCTCGCGTCCTCAACCTCGAGCGTCCAAGCTCAACAGCTTCCGACCACCGTCGCAGGCATCATTTCCCAGTATGGCCTCACACAGCAGGACACTCTCTCTCAACCGAGTAAAGCGATGGACTCGGACTCTGCAGGATCCTACATCCGGTCCAACTGGGACCTCAACAAGAACAGGGTCAGTTTAGACAGCGGGAGGGAGGGAGAACACCGGAGCGGAGGGCTCGCCAAGGGACCCGCCCAGGGGCTGCTCGCCTCCTTGGGACAGCCGACTGCTCTGGATATCGTCCAAGGACTGACTCAATTCTCTTGCTCCATCGATTGTGTCTCCGGATGGCACGCCCTCGCAGATCCAAGCAGGTGCCTCGGATCTGTCCTTCGTCGATGACCCGTTCGACTCGTCCTCCTCCGATGCCGTCCTCGCCGTAAAGTACGGTCGCGGCTCGTACGGAGGGGACGGAACCTCTGGAGGAGCACAGTTCTACGTACGTTCAGCCGAACAACAACAGAGCAGAGCTCGTGGAACCCCGATTGGAGCTGACCGCCGTCTATATCCGTCTGCGTTTTGCGTCCGAGCAGTCGCAACCGCTGTCGAGCAGCAGTAGCGGGTCAAGAAGCAACAATGCCTCGTTCGGGTCGATGCTGCTCAGCTACGAGGTCGCGTTCGACCAAGGGTTCCAGTTCAACAAGGGTGGGAAGGTCAGTCTTGAACGAGGGCAGACGCGTCCCAGTCACGGCGCAAGTGGCTCACGTCCGATCCCCTCCCTTTCTCCTCTAGCTTCCGGGGTTGAGAGGCGGAGACGCGATCGGCTGCTCGGGTGGGACCAAGGCCGACGGGTTGACGTGCTACTCTGCTCGTCTCATGTTCCGCACAGGAGGAGCCGGAGAGGGTCAGTTCTCTCGCTCTCTTCTCAGCCTCATACTTTCGCGTCTCCCAGCTGACATCCTTCCCGATATCACAGTCTACGCCTACATCCCCACACCCAACAACCTCTGCTCGTCCTCCAACGTGCTCTGCAACGACGAGTACGGCACCTCGCTCTCGCGCGGATCCTTCACCTTCCCGACCGGCGCGTGGTCCAAAGTCTCGCTCTTTGTCCAGATGAACAGCCCAGACACCGTCGCCAACGGGCGGATCGTGCTCTTCTTCAATGACAAGATCGTCGCGAAGCATGAGAACTTGCAGATTCGTGCGGCGGACGCGGTCGCGAACGGAGGGGTGAGTCTGCCTCTCTACGAACGGCTGACTAGGAGCATTGGAAGCTGACTGTTCCTCGGATGGGTTCTGCAGATGTTCTTCTCGACTTTCTTCGGTGGATCGGATGTCTCGTGGGCCTCGCAGGTCGACCAGGTTCGTCCTTGCCATTTCGTCCTGGCCCTCTTGCCCCGTTTGAAGCGCACGCTCACCCCTCCTCCTTCCATCCTCCCCCTTCTCCAGTCCTCCTACTTCCGCAACATCCAACTCTCAGCCGGATCAGCCGTCAGCAACGCCTCCGGATCAACCGTCAAGTCCGGCTCCTCTCCCAGGACCGGACCCGCCTCCTCCCTCTCCCTCTGGGTCTCGTTGGGTCTCGTCGCGCTCGTGGCTCTCTCGCGGTAGTAGACGTCCGCACGCGCATCACGATCTCTTTGGCTCCATCTCATCTCATCTCGACTTTCTTCTTGGGCTTCTTTGGGCGTTAGATCTTTTAGACTGGACGTTCCTCTATCTCTTTCTCGTTCGTCTGCTGGACTCAGTACTCTTTCTCTCTCTCTCTGCGTTGGTGATGCTTTGCGGTGCATTGTGCGTTCAGCTGGACTTTGTTATACCCTACATTAATGTGAATGACTATAAATGGTCCGCACCGACAAAGACGGCCGATCTGATGCAGTGAAACTCGGAAGCGAGCGGTGCCACAGCTTCAGAAAGGTGAGGAGCGGGCGACAAGAACGGCCAAAGGATAGAAGACGCCTGGATCGTATGAGCGCTCTCAAGATTGACGAGAGGAAGTCTGTTCATAAGTATCGTTGGTTTCGTGGCTATCGTAAGGTGGTGGTAGGTACAGGCGAGACTCGTTCGTATCGACGGAGAACTAGTCTTCCATATCCGCAAGATCAAGCTGAGCGATCTTCGACTGTCGCGCTGGTAGGACGAGAGAAATATCAATTGAGTCAGTCAGTCCTCGCGGACGGTCTTCAAAAAAGGAGGAAGACTTACGAGCCGGTAGGAAGGCGTCCTTCTCCTCCTCTGGCATCTTCTGGATCTTCTTCTTCTTCGCCGGCGGGCCCTTCGGCGGAGGACCCTCGTGCTTCGGCTTGCGTTTTTTGACGGGCTTCTCGTAGAGGACGGACTCTGCGTTGCGATAGGCGCTGATCTTGCCAGCCTCGAGTGGGTTCTCTTTCGCCGTCTTCTTGGCGGCCTTGTAGACGTGATCCTCGACGTCGTTGTGGCCAAGGAACACTGCGCGACGACAGAGAGATTAGCAACGAACAGCAGGAGGCACCGAAGCGGCTTTCAGACTTACGCTCGTCCTGATGCATAAACGTCGCGCCTGGCATCGAGGAACGCGAAGGTCAGTCCAGTTCAAGCAATGACGCAGAGCTCAGGTTGCGCAACATACCGGAGGCCTCCAGAAGTTTGGTGATCTCTGCGTCGCCCACGGCATGGTCCTTCTTCGACGTTCCGTTGAGAACGCTCAGGATTGTGTCTGGGGTAGCGTCAGCGTCGTCGGCTTGGGAGAACTGAGATTGAAGACGATGGTGCGGTCAGCATGCGGCGGGCTGAAACGGTCGACATGGTGGACGGAACGGACCTGGAGGTCATCTCCAGCATCCTCTTGGAACTGGTAGCCTGCAGAGAGACCGGTGACGGCGAGCTCGACCTCCTCGACTCGGTCGGCCGTTTCCTTGATCCCGAGTCCGTCCTCGCGGAGAGAAAACAGGTTCTTGACTCCAAACAGTTCTCCCTGGTGGTCCTTGTCGTCCATGATGCCGTCAAAGTTTCGCTTCTCCATCGTGGCGTTGTAGCCGATGTTGGACGACTGACGCTTGTAGATCTGGCGGGTGTAGATGATCTCCTCGATCGAGCCGGCTGCAATCAGTCGAAAGACCTCGACGTCGCTCTTCTGGCCGATCCGGAACGCTCGGTCCATCGCCTGCAGGTCGTTGGCAGGGTTCCAGCTCGGATCGAAGATGACCACCTGCGAGGGAACGAGCGGATCAGAGTCAGACAGACGTGATCCATGGACGGCAACGACAGGGAAGTCTCCCACCTTGTTCGCGGCAGTCAGGTTGAGGCCGACGCCACCTGTGAGGGTCGAGATGAGAAACACGTAGACGTCCGGATCGTTCTGGAACTCGTCGACCATCTCCATCCGGCTCTGAGGGGGGACGCCGCCGTGGAGGGACTTGTACTTGTGACCCTCGCCTTGGATGAAGAACTCGATGATCTTTAGCAGCTTGACCGACATGGAAAAGATGAGCACCTTGTCGCCGTTTGGCTCGTGGTTTGGTCGCCAGTGGGCGAGCAGGTTCTGCAGGTTCGTCCACTTGCAGCACAGGCTCGGATCCATCGATTGGGCGTGGTACCGGACCGCCTCGGGCGGGAGATTCGGAAGCACAACCTTGGCGAGACCCTTGTTGAGTTCCCGCTGTAAAGAGGTAGAGGTGCTCGTCAGTCGAACAGGTGCACACGATGTCCGCGTGACGAGTCAGACGAACCTGATGGGGGGTATCGTCTTCGGACGACAGGAGCAGCGCAACGTGGTTGGCGGTCTTACGGAAGGCCGACACGCTGAGCGATGGGAGTGCAAAATGGTGTCAGTCCAGTCCGATGGCGTACCGACCAGAACATGCGATCACGGACGTACTACTTGAGCATGAGGTCCTTGGCCGGCACGCCCTCCGCGTTGGTCTGGTAGCAGCAGTTCTTGCGTCTGCAAGCAGGATCGATGTCAGCGCGCCAGCGAGGTCACACCTGTAGGTGTCCAAAAGGAGCGTACACTGTGCGCTCTCCGCCGGCGGTGTACCGTCCGCAGTCGCAGATCTCGTCCTTCCGCAGCAAAAGCTGGACGTCCTCAGAGTCTCTCAGCCGGCGGAGGCAGTCGAGTTGCTGTCCGGTCTGAATGGCGCGAGAGTAGAGAGACAGCAAGTCAAGCTCCCACTAGCCAAGGGCAGTCCGAGTTTCACTCACGAGACGGCACGAGACGACGAGATCCCTCTTCTTCGGCATCTGATGGGCAATGATGGCTTTTGTGCGACGGAGGAAGAAGTGGGGCAGGATCCGTTTCGTCCACTGGTTCGCCCTTCTGCGTCCAATCACCAGCGTCGCAGCGTCGGCCTCATGGGATTGAGACTAAATGACGGCGGCGCGTCAGCAAGTTGATACGCCGCGCACCGAAAGCTCCAGTCGCATGACGACTGACCTGGGCGATGGGCTCCGAGATGAAAGACTTGAACTGGTTGATCGTCCCGAGCTCACCCGGCCTCGCCCCTGCAGAGCGCACAGACAAGCCGGACCGTCAGTCGATACCGATGGGACCACAGTCCTGGCCGTGCAGCGATGACGGGCGAGAGGAGACACGTACAGTTGCTGATTGGGAAGTGGGTCAGGAACCAAGGTGGCCGAGAGCAGAGTCAGCTTGAGCCATCAAGCAGGAGCGTTGAGACGAGTCCAGCTGACGTACAGGATACACCAGAACTCGACGAGCTTGTTTTGGATGGCCGTACTGCAAGCGAGAAGAGCGTCAGCAAGGTTCAGCGGTCCTTGCGAGCACAGATCAGCTCACCCGGTCAGACCGATACGTCGAGTGCAGACTAAGCAGGCAGGAGGGCATCTCGTGTTAGCAACACGACGGCTCAGAGTGTCGGAGAGAACCACTCGACTCACGGAACTTGTTGAGGTTGATGGTCGATGTCGCTCTCTTTCAGAGTCGAGGACGTCTCTGAGTCAGCAGCGTTCAGCTCGCAGCGGACTAGTGAGAGACGGACTGACGGGGTTCTTGACCCTATGGACCTCGTCGGCGATGATGCAGCCCCAGTCGAGGTCATACAGCTCGAGGATGTCGTGCGAGGCGGTCTCGAAGCCGACAATGACGACGTCGTACCATCCCTTCTTGTACTCGGACAGGATGGCGCGTCTACCCGGGCCCGCATAGACGGCGACGGAAAAGTAACCCCACTGGTGTCGAGGGCGCAACAGACCGAGTCCTGATGTCAGTCTAGACGTGATCGGTCTGTTCAGAGATATTGAATGCCGCCTCACGGTCGCAAACTCTCGCTCCCAACTGCAGAAGCACATCGAGGGTGGGTCAAGTCAACAGGCACGGTCGAGAGTGAGGGAGGCAAGCCGTGCTTGACTCACTTGTAGCACACTGAACTTGGCGCGATGATCAGAGCGGTCGGCTGTACGTTCGGGACACAGCGGGTCGAGTCAGCTCCCAGTCGGCGTTCAAAGTGACGCCTCTGCGGGCAGGATTGACTGACCCACTTCGATCCCGGCGCCGGGTTGGTAGTGGCGAGCCCAGACTGGAACTTTCCCTCCGACTGCAATTCCCTGAAGCGCTTGTGGCGTCTGCGGTCGTCGACAGATCGCAGACCTGTCTTGCCCATGATGGCCGACAAGAACGAGATGACTGCGGCATGACGACGGCGAGGTCAGACGAGGTGGAGCTTGTCAGAGGCGACGTCCCCGGTGCTAAGTCAGGAGAGGTGCGAGATGGATGTGCTCACCTTGGATCGTCTTTCCGAGTCCCATGTCGTCCCCGAGGATGGCTCCTTTGCCGTCGGCCCACCTCTCGTACATAAAGTGAACACCCTCCCTCTGGTACTCGCGCAACAGTCGGTTCAACGGCTGAGGGACAGCCGGCCCGTTTGGCTGCTTGTCCTTGCCGAGAGGAAGGCTCCCCATCGCGAGCTGCTCGGGCGTGTAGGGGCTGAACTCGACCGGCCGGTAGTCGACAGCAGGCTTCGGCGCGGGTGGCACAGACGGCAGCTGGCGGTGCTGCTGCTGGACGCGCTGACTGGCGGGGTCGGGCGTCGACAACGTAGGCGGTCGAGGATTCGAGCTGGGCGGCCCTGGGTGGAGACTTTGATTGCGAGGCTGTCCGACAGAGGTCGAGGGTCTCCCGGTCGGCGAAGCGCGTTTCGGCGGGTCCTTCTTCCTCCACGCATCTGGGTCCGCGAGATCTATCAAGAGGAGCGGATGAGCTCAAGACTGCTGACATGGAATGAGAGGGTAGAAGACTCGTTACCTTCTTCGCTCTCTTCTTCGGGCTCGACCACGGGAGGTTCATCTTCTGTGGCGAAAGAGCCAACAGGTCCGCCGTCGTCAGTCGCACGGTGACGCTCGCAAGTCTGGACCAGTAGACTCACCTGTCTCACTCCCACTCAACACTTTGAGTCCGGGCGAGACTGGTCGCACGACTTGATCGATCTCGCTCGGAGGATCGTCTGACGACGCGTCAGAATCGGACGATTCGGACTCTCCGGCCAGCATCTTGAGAGGGTTGGCAACCTTGACTTTGCCCTGACGCCTCTTTGCTTCTGCAAATGGGATGATGGTCAGAGGAAGGCTGGCATCAGTACGTTTGAAGCGCACTCCTCTTGTTCGCTCATGGATGGACTCACTGGTCGCCTTCGCGCGGCCCCGCTTCTCCCAGGGCTCGTCTTTGTCGGGCGAGCCAGACGCTCGGGCCTTCTTCTTCTGCGACGGTCTGCTCGGTCGGGGTCTACTTGGTGGTATACCGTCATCGTCGCTCGAGACCTCGTTCTTGACGCCGAGGGATCGCTGCGGCGGCCTGGCGGGCGACTTTGGCTTGATGGCCTCGTCGATGTCTGGCTCGGACTTTGCCTTCCGAGCCTTTGTCGCTGGCTTTACGGTAGTCTTCTTCTTCTTTGGTTTGGGTTCCTCCTTTGCAAAGACCTTTTCGTTGAAGCTGTCGTCGGTGTCTGTGTCGAGCTTGATCTGCTCGGTCTCGAGGACGACCTTCTTTGGCGGAGACCGCACCACCGCTGCAACAAGCGAAAGCAAGACAGATGAGCACGCGCACGAGATGGTCAGCAGTCCAAGATTAGTTCCGCACGCACGCTTGTCTGCCTTTTTGTTCTGTGGAGCGAGCCCTGTGGGATCGAACGAGACGAGCGAGGACGGGGTGAGCTCAACCGGAGCTCTCGCCCTTCGCCGGAAGCGTGTCCTGGCCCTTTGAACGAGCAAGCTCACCTTTGGTCGCGCCCACTCGGCTTGTGGATGCGACACCTAGGCCATGGGCCATGATCGAGGGGCGCGATGGCGCTGTGGTGAGGAGGGACGAGCTCTGTGGAGGGGAGGGTGGACGGTGAGGTGGGACCGTCATGGCCGAGGGCGCGCTGGAGAGAGTTCGAAGCTCACCGGGTCGATTTCTTTGGTACGCACGGACGAGACGAGCTCCTCAACGTCGATGCCCACCTGGAGACCGTCTCTACCCTCGCTCTCAGCCTCCTTCAGCCCAGCTCGCATCCACGCTCTCGTTCCTCGACCGAACCGCCCTGCGCTTGCCTCGACGACCGCTCAACTTGCGACCTCGTCCGTCCGTCGAGCTCACACCATGGCCTCCTCGCTCGTCCACTCGCCGCCGACCTCGCCCTCGGCCTCGGCAGCTCCCTCGGACGCAAAGAAGCCTCGCATCGAAGCAGAGCAGTCAACCTCGACGCAAACCGTGCCTGTTCCGACGGTGAGCAAGAAGGCCGACAAGAAGAAGCAGCGAAAGGCAAAGACCGGCAGACGGCTCATGCCAGACGAGGCAATCATGATGGACATAGAGGTCTTTTTGGGCAGAGAGATCGTCGCCGAGGCTGTGGAGAGCAAGCTAGACTGGGAGGTGCCCGCCGGTCTGGCTGACGGCGTCGAGGTCGAGCTCAGGGTTGGACGGGTTGGCTCTGGAGGTACGCCCATTGGCTCCCCCGGCACGCGCGTCCCTCGCTTGGCTCGCTGACTCCTGCGACCTCTTTACAGGCGACGGCCTCTCACTGTACACGTCTCCGGACGAGCCCTCGCGGTCGTGGGTGATTGTGACGCCGTTCGCGCTGCCGGGTGAGGTCATCAGGGTTCGGATCCGACAGCCGTCGCGTCTCTTCTCCAAATCCGACCTCGTCGAGGTCATCGAGAGCAGCGAGCTCAGGATCCCACAAGAAGACATCAAGTGTCAGTACTTTGGAAAATGGTAAGTCAACCTAGCCTGTCGTCAAGAGTTCAGATCTTCAAGCAGTCCGACCCTCGAGCTGACCGCGTGCGCGTCGGTCTTTTGCAGCGGAGGGTGCCAGTTTCAAAACATCACGTACGACACCCAGCTTCTGTGGAAGCGCGAGACGGTCAAGAACGCGTTTGCTCACTTTTCGAGTGAGTCGGACCCAGCGTTGTTTTCGGATGTGGTCGTGCTGAAGCCCTGTCGGTCCCGTTTGCTGTAGAGCTCAATCCGGACCTGATCCCGGACGTCCTGCCGACGATCCCGTCTCCCAAGACGTTTGGCTACCGGACAAAGATGTATATCCACCCAATCGGCATCGGTGCTGGTACCCGACTGACGTTGCTGTCCCCCATCTGCTCAGCACCCCTCACTTCTCGTCCCTGCCGGCACCCATCCGAAAGGCGGTCCTCAAGCAGGCCGGCATCCCGATTCCTGGCAAGCACGCCAAAGCGGTCGCTCTCCCTGTCACCGTCGTACCGGACGAGGACGCCGAGATGGCGGACGCGAACGCCGCCGGTGAGGGTGCCGAGCTCGAGGGGGGCGAGGAGACGGTCGACGTGGTCGTACCCAAAGGAGGTCCTCCCGGTGGCGGCCGTGGACCTGGCAACCGATTCTTCCCCCGCCAACACGACGATGTCGCAAAGTACGGCCACGTCGGCGACTACGAGTTCAAGATCGGTTTTGACGAGCGCGGCGGGCGGAGCGTGATGGACATTGAGGAGTGCATCCTCGCCACCCCCGTCATCAACAAGCACTACACCCAGGAGAGGCTCACAACCGCAGCGTAAGTCAGCCGTGCTCTCCTTGACCACGCGAGATTCAATCTGACTGAGCTTGTCATGCGGTGCGTTCGTCACTTTCACAGCAACATTGCCCTCTTCCCTCGCAACTCTACTCTCCTCCTCCGAGACTCGGCCGACCCGCTCTCGTTTGACCCAGAAAGTGGTGTCGCGCCGAACGAAGAGAGCAACATCTGCGTCACAGACCACAAGGGTTCGTTCTCTCCATTTGCGGGGTGTCCAGTTGCAACTTTGGGCTGACTGGTCTCTCACTTCTGGCTTTCGCTCCAGCCACGATGCACGAACGTGTCGGCCGGTTCCACTTTACCTTCCCCGCCGGCTCCTTCTTCCAGAACAACAACTCGATCCTCGTCCCTCTCACCTCGTACGTCCGAGACGCAATCTTCCCCTCGACGACGACCTCGTCTCTGCACGGCGTGCCGGTCACGACCTTCCCTCCTCCGACCCACCTCGTCGACACCTACTGCGGATCTGGCTTGTTCGGGATCACCCTGTCCGAGCACTTTGAGGTCGTCACCGGGGTCGAGATTGATCCAAAGTCGATCGCGTACGCAAAGGCGAACGCAAAGCTGAACGGCGTCCAGGACAAGTGCTCGTTCCTCGCTGGCAAAAGCGAAGAGATCTTTGCCGGCGTAGGAGGCTTCCCGTGGGAGAAGACGGCGATCGTCCTCGACGTGAGTCCGTCGAAGGCGTGCACGAGACTCCCCGGGCCTGGACTGACCGACAGACCGTCCTTCTGTTCTTTCTCCTGCCAGCCTCCGAGAAAGGGATGCGACGAGCCTTTCCTCAAGCAGTTGATCGAGTTTCACCCGCAGACGGTCGTCTACGTCTCGTGCAACGTCCACACCCAGGTCAGTTGGCTTGCTCCCCTCTTGGCCTGCGTCGCCACCGATCCGAGCTGACATGGGCGATTCCCGTCTTTCTGCCTCAGGCCCGCGACATTGGCTACCTCCTCTCCACTCCTCTCGCTGATGGGCGCAAGTACGTCCTCGAGAGCCTGCGAGGGTTCGACCTGTTCCCCCAGACGGCTCACGTCGAGGGAGTTGCCGTGCTGCGACTCGTCGAGGTCGTCGGTGAGGCCGCCTCATGAGCGGGTAGATATGCTTGTATGTGATCTATCATTATCTCGCGCCCGTCAAGCCTGCTGAGTGGAGTCGCTTCTCCCCGGCGAGCGCGACCGCGGAAAGCCAGGAGCCAGCCCACGTTCTTCGGGCGAACAGAGCGACAGTACAGAGGGCGTCGGAGGATGCAGACAGCAGCACCAACACGCCGCACGGGCAGAAATCTGCGAGAGCATCCCGGTGAGTCTCTTCGCGCCCTGGAACCGCAGTGTCACATTTTGCACTCGATGATTCAACCACCGCTCGATATCGTTCCTCTGCAGCGAAGGTTTCATCGCTCTGGAGGAGCCAACGTGCCGACTACTCGTCCGATGGCGGCGTCATTTCGGCGTCGGTCTTGGCGAGTCTGGTCGAAGGGGACCCACGCGGGACGGATCCACGTTCTCGAGATTGCGGCTGAGCTCGCCTCCTTCTTCCCTCCCACCTGCCATCTCTACGATGCTTTCCTCGTCTCTTCTCCTTCTTGCGGTCGCTTCGGCGCTCAGCTCTGTGACTGCTCTTCCCGAGCCTGTCCATCTCGTGTCTGAGGACTACCACTCGCACCTCGCAAAGCGCGACTCGGCCGGCACCTACGTTCGTCCCTCCTCGAGGACGCTCTTCTCCGACGGCCTTCCTTCTTTGCTCGAAAAGCTGACCGGCTTCCCTTCTGTGACCATTTGTTGCGCCTCATCAGAACCTGACGGTCCTCCACATCAACGACGTCCATGCTCGTGAGTGTCTGGCCGTCGTACTTCATCGGCTGTAGGCGACGTCTGGGCGAGCTCGAGCTCACCCCCGTGCTTCCCCCCTCTTCTCAGATCTGGACGAGTACCGGTCCTCGGGAGTCGACTGCCCTCGAAACTCAACCACCGTCAACAACGTGACCAAGGTGCCCTGCTTCAGTGGCTACAGCCGAGTCCTCGCAAAGGCGACCGAGATCAAGGCGCAAAAGAACAATTCAATCTTCCTGAACGGTGCGCCATCAGCCTCCTGGTCCCGGGTCTGCCGTATGCTGATCGCTCTTTCCTTTGTATTTCCAGCCGGCGGTACGTACGACCGAGTCTTGTTGACGGCCTTGAACATTCGGGGCACGCGGCGGGTCCTTCCTCGACAATCTGGCTTCCTTTGCTGATCCTTTCCCTCCTTTTTCCCCCTCAGATGAGGCCCAGGGAACTCTGTTCTACAGCTACTACGGGTTCCAGAAGATCGCCGCGACCCTCAACCGACTTGGCTTTGACCTCTTCACGGTTTGCCCATTCGATCGAGAAGGCTTTTGACCCTGGAACCTCTCGCTGACGTCCGTCCTGCCGTCTCCCTTTTTCTTTTTCTCTTTTTGTCCTGCTCCAGCTCGGCAACCACGAGTTTGACGGTGGAGATGCCCCGCTGGCCCAATTCCTCGCCAACCTGACGTTCCCGACCGTCTCGACAAACGTCGTCTCGACGTACAAGCCGCTCTCGGACCAGCTTCTGCCGTACCGCCTCTTCCCCGAGCACGACGATCTCGCCGTCGTCGCGGTTACCACAACGACGGTGCCCGGCATCTCGAGTCCCGGCAACGGGACCAAGTTCCTCAACTACACGGAGTCGCTTCAGCCAGTGGTCGACAGGCTGCTCCTCAAGCGCAAGTACGGACAGCTGGCCAAGCGGGTCATCGCCCTGACCCACATCGGCTACGAGGAGGACATCGCTCTCGCGAAGGCGACTCGAGGCATCCACCTGATTGTGGGCGGGCACTCGCACACCAGGCTGGGGGACGACTCGGCCGCCTTCGGAAAGTATCCCACCATCGTCAAGAACCTCGATGGCGAGGAGGTCTTCATCGTGACGGCATGGCGATGGGGACAGCAGCTTGGAGAGATCAACGTCGAGTTTGCGGCCGACTCGGGCAAAATTCTCTCATATACAGGAAACCCACTCAACCTCACCGAGGAGGTCACACAAAACGCGACCCTCCAGGCCGACATTGTCGAGTGGAGAAAGCCGTTCGAGGAGTTCTCAAAGGTCGTCGTCGGACAGACTGCCTCGATCCTCGACCAGACGAATTGCCAGCGGGAGGAGTGCACCCTCGGAAACGCCGTCACCGACTCGATGGTCTACGCCCGGAACGCCGTCGGAGCTAAGGTCGACTTTGCCATCCACAACGCCGGAGGGATCCGAGCCTCGATCGAGGGACCCGCCATCTCGCGAGGAGACATCCTCACCTCGTTCCCGTTCGGAAACAACATCGTCAGTCTGAGTAGCGTGACGGCTGCTTTTGTTGCAGCGAAGGGCTGACCCTCTTGATCAACTTTTCCCGCGCTTCTTTCTCGCTTGCAGGTTGACATGACCTTCACCGGCGAGGAGCTTTTCGGCATCTTCGAAGGGATCGTCTCCAAGGTCAACTCGGCCGGGAAGACCGTCACCTCGTTCGTCCAGGTGTCCAAGGAGGTCCAGTTCACCTACAACCCAAGCAACCCCGTCGGATCCCGCCTCATCTCGCTCAACATCGGTCCCGCCGAGACTCCCACGCCCGTCGTGCTCTCCAAGACGTACACCGTCACCACCCTCGACTTCATCTCGACCGGAGGAGACTTCTTCTTCCCCAACCCTCTGGCTGCGCCTCCTCCCGGTCTCGGATCGCAGAGCGACGTGTTCGAGGCTTGGGTCAAGGAAAAGACCCCGCTGGACGTCAAGGTCGGGGAGAGGATCAAGATCACGACCGAGACGGCGCAGAAGAAGCCTAGCTCCTGAAGGAACACAGAGAAAGCAGAAGCGGGAATGGTAGACATATGTGTAGATCTTTAGACTTGATTCGGTGCCTAGGATGGATGGATTGGAGCATGCCAATGACTTCGCCATCGAGGCTCTTGACGATGGTGGGATACTTTCCGAAGGCGGCCGAGTCGTCCCCCAGCCTGGTGTGCGAGTGCCCGCCCACAATCAGGTGGATGCCTCGAGTCGCCTTCGCGAGAGCGATGTCCTCCTCGTAGCCGATGTGGGTCAGGGCGATGACCCGCTTGGCCAGCTGTCCGTACTTGCGCTTGAGGAGCAGCCTGTCGACCACTGGCTGAAGCGACTCCGTGTAGTTGAGGAACTTGGTCCCGTTGCCGGGACTCGAGATGCCGGGCACCGTCGTTGTGGTAACCGCGACGACGGCGAGATCGTCGTGCTCGGGGAAGAGGCGGTACGGCAGAAGCTGGTCCGAGAGCGGCTTGCACGAAAGATTGACTGGAGGAACAGCACAACAATACACAGAAAGCAAGAGAA
Source organism: Mrakia hoshinonis (assembly GCA_036245725.1). NCBI lineage: Eukaryota > Fungi > Basidiomycota > Tremellomycetes > Cystofilobasidiales > Mrakiaceae > Mrakia > Mrakia hoshinonis. The sequence continues at coordinate 179,031 of BTPH01000004.1, forward strand.
ACAACGGAATAAAAAATGCACAAAGTCTAACCTCCACCGACCCGTTGCGAGCCCCATCTAGGCGGTCGCCCTCGCCGCCTCCTCAGCCTTGACCTCCTTCACCAAGTTGAGCGCCGACCCGCTCTTCAACCACCGGATCTGATCCTTGCTCATCGTGTGCTTGGTCTCGATCTCGATCACCTCCCCAGTCTCCTGCTTCGTCACCCTCAGCTTGATCACCGCATCCACGTCTCCCTGAACAAGCGACGCGACTCCGATCGTCTCGACGTTGTCCCCGGCCGAGATCTTGGCGTAGTCTGCCTTGTCGGCGAACCAGAGCGGGAGAACTCCTTGCTTCTTGAGGTTGGTCTCGTGAATTCGGGCGAAGGAGCGAGCGACGATGAGGCAGCCTCCGTAGAAGCGGGGCTGGAGGGCGGCGTGCTCTCGGGCGGATCCCTCGCCGTAGTTGTCGTCGACGACGAGCATCCACGGCTGAGACTTGGACTTGTAGCGCTTGGCGATGTTGGGGATCGTGTCCTGGCCGTCGGTGTCGCGGGCAACGTTGACCTCGCCTCCCTCGTCGTTGACGGCGGTGATCACTGGAAGCAGAGGACGAAACAAGGTCAGCTGCAATTCCAGCTGGACATCGCCGCTCGTTTGATTGAGCACTGACAAAGGTTCTCCGAGATGTTGCTGAGGTGACCCTTGTACTTGAGCCAAGGTCCGGCGGCGGAGATGTGGTCGGTGGTGCTGAACAGCGAGAGAGGAAGACATGGTCAGGCGAGTGCAAAGAGGAGAGACAAGAGCGTTCAGACGGGCGGTAATACTGACCACTTTCCTCGGACTCGCATCAGGCACTTCATTGACGGCAGTTCTGCAGGTCCAGCCTCAAAGAATGACGGGAAAGGGGCGAGCACCTCGAGTCGGTCAGAGGTCGGCGAGATGGCGATCGTCGTCTCTGGGGAGGGCTCGGGCGAGTTGTTGGGGCTGTAGGCGAGGTCTCCAGGAGTGAAGCCGTTGGCGGGCAGCTTGGTCCCCGAGGGTGCGGTGAACTTGAAGGGGTTCCCGTTCTTGTCGGTGAGCGAGTCGGTCATGGGGTTGAAGTCGAGCGAGCCCGAGAACGACATGGCGGTGACCAGCTCGGGCGAGGCGAGGAAGTTCATTGTCTTGAGGTTTCCGTCGTTTCGTGCCTTGAAGTTTCGGTTAAACGAGGTCAGGATCGCGTTCTCCTCGCCCTGCTTCTCGGTTCGCTTCCACTGGCCGATGCACGGACCACACGCGTTGGCGAGCACCTTGGCTCCGACATCCTCGAGCACCTCCTGGAGACCGTCTCGCTCAATCGTCGCCCGGATGAGCTCACTTCCCGGGGTGACCATGAACGGCACCTTGACCTGCAGTCCGGCGTCTCGAGCCTGCTTGGCAATCGACGCGACGCGCGACATGTCCTCGTACGACGAGTTGGTGCACGACCCAATCAGCCCAGCCGTCAAGGCAGGCGACCACTTGTTCTCGGCGACGAACGACGAAAACTTGGACAGCGGAGTCGACAAATCGGGCGTGAACGGCCCGTTCAGGTGAGGCTCAAGCTCAGAAAGGTTCTGAATGAAGATGCACAAACAAAAGTAGGTCAGTGAGATCAATTGAGACTGAGACAAGACAAAGATGGACGCACGATCTCGATGACCTCGTCGTACTCTGCGCCCTCGTCGGCAGCGAGGAAGCCCTTTGCGGCAGCCTCGTCAGCCGCCTTGGCCACACCAGCTCGGCCAGTCGCGTTCAGGTACGACCGCATGTTGGCAGTGTAGGGGAAAGTCGAGGTGGTAGCGCCGACCTCGGCTCCCATGTTGGCAATCGTGGCCAGACCTGACGAAGCGAAAGAGGGCATCAGTACAGGCAGCGGTGGCGTCACGGAGAAAGTACGACGCACCAGTGCAGGACTGAGCCTCCACACCGGGTCCAAAGTACTCGATGATTCGACCGGTTCCTCCCTAGAGACATCGAGACAGGGAAAGGATGAGCTTCATGCCGTGCGAGACCCTTAGACTGGCGAGACTGAGCGCACCCTGACGGTCAGCTTTCCGGCTAGGTTGAGGATCAGGTCCTTTGGCGTTGCCCACCCGCTGAGCTGCCCGGTGAGCTTGACTCCGACGACGTTGGGTGCCTTAAGCTCCCAAGGGGTGTCGGTCAGCGCGTCCACAGCGTCGGCTCCTCCGACTCCGATCGCGAGCATGCCCAGTCCTCCGGCGTTGGGGGTGTGCGAGTCGGTTCCGAGCATCAGCAGACCGGGACTGCATGTAGGTAAGAGCGAAGGAGTGTCAGCAAGATGAGCATTCGGGAAACGGCGGGACAGGAGGATGGCACGAACGCAGCGTAGTTCTCGAGCACGATCTGGTGGATGATACCCGACCCAGGTCGCCAGAACTACAGCAGAACATCAGAAAGCGTCAGTCAAAGAGACCTCAAGATGATGAGTCAACCGAGCTTGGTGTAGACTGACCTCGATTCCGTACTTCTTGGCCGCGGACTCGAGGAAGTCGAACACCTCCTTCTCAGACACAATCGACCGCTGTGATACCAAAGCCACATAATCAGCACCTGACAATACAGTTTTGGTAACAGGTTGATATACGTACCTTGAGATCGCTCTCGGCACCCTCGAAAGCTGTCAAGAAGGGCAGGACGGCCAGAGGTGAGCTCGGTCGTTTCGGGCGAGACTCCGATGGGGTGCTCTGGACTGACCCTGGATCAGGTGATCGCAGTGGATCGAGGCCGGGACAGCCGTCTTGACCATGCCGCACGTCATGAACTGGAGGAGGGCCATCTGCGCGGACGCGTCCTGCATGGCGACCCGGTCGGGCTTGAGCCTACACGTTCGGACGGGGAACGCGAAACAGTCAGCTCGAGCTCAGCACAGTCGAAACCGTCTCTTGAATTTGGCTCACTTGAGATAGGTCTGTCCTCGGACTGGGCTTGGCGAGTTGTCGACGTCGTGGATGTGCGAGTAGAGGATCTTTTCTGCGAGGGTGAGCTTCTGGCCGGACGGGAGCTTGCTCCGAACAGAGTCGAGCGTCTTCAGCAGGTGCGGGTACGGAGGCGTGATCGACCGCTACACAAGAGTTCACAGACATATGAAAGCACAGTCAGTACACATGTCGAGCACTGCTGTAGCAGCTGAGGACCAAGCTAGGATCTGTCGGAAGACGGCCGGTTCGTGAGCTGTGGACTCACACAGTCCTTCTGAGGCAGCGGCGAGAACGCGTACGGAGACGAGCTCGACGCGGTGGCGAACGACCGCCGGGAGGCTCGCAGGATCTGAGACGACATGACCACACCGAGAGAGGGTCCGAACAAGCGAGGGCGGAGGAGGAGGAGGAGGGCGACGTTGGGAGGACTCGTGCGAGCTCACCAAAAGTCAGAGTGGGCCAAGGCGCGATCGCCTCGGGCGAATCACACCGCGCCAATCAGCCCATCCACGGCAGATAAGATCGTTAGTCTCTCACACGAAAGAACGTATGTTTTCTCTACACTTCTGCAAGCAGGTCGGAGGTGTTGTTTTGGCCGCATTCGACCGTCTGAGGCGGTGGGACGAGGTTAGGTGACTGGCTGGTCGGGCCGAGCTCATCCACGCCTCTCGCTCGTCCCATCGCTGGCCGTCGACCGCCATGAGCTCGACGAGACCGCACGCACACCTCAGAAGGACGTCATCCTCGTTCTTTGAACCACCAGCGCCGTCCCTGACCATCTCGGCGGCAGTGGACGAGGCTGGATCGTCGAGGCCGACCTTCGCCTCCAAGCCGGATGACACTCTTAGCCCTACTGTGCTCCTTAACCCGTCCTTCGCTAGAGTGGACCTCTCGGCACAAACCAGAGCAATGAGAGACCTCGTAGACCTGTCTATGGATGCAGCCAGTGATGCCAGTGAGTCGGACCGTCTCCTCGCAGGCGAGATCGGCCTCAGGCGAACGGCGCGAGCTCAACACGACCGACACTCTTGCCTTCCTTTCGCTCGTCCAGCCCTCGAAGATTGGTCCAACAAGGACGTACAAGACATCTCGGTTTGCTGTTTGTCGGGAGGAACTGGTGGTCAGTGCACTTCGCTCCTCTTGCAGACGGGACCTCTGGCGCTGATCTCGCTCGTTGGCCGACAGGCAACTCAATCTGCAAGGTGTTCTCCCCTTCGTCCTCTGCGTTCGTTCTGCCCATCTCGGACGACGGAGGGTCGTCGTCAGAAATCCTCCGCTGTCTGGGTGGCCCTTCGATCGGCGACATCCGCTCCCGTCTCATCCGTCTGGCGCCCTCGCCGACCTCGCCGTCGTGTCCGCCCTCACTCGCAGCGGTGACCCGCCTGCTGGGTCACCGTCTACCGTGGGACGTCCCAGAGAAGGAAGCGAAGGATCTCTGGAGGGAAGTCATCGAGGGCACGAGCGACCTCTGGGATGGCATCGACGGGGACAAGAGAGAGGTCCTCCACCGGTTCTTTGTCCACTTTGAGAGCGAACGTGAGTCGCGACTCCGACCGTCCTCACTCAATCTGAAGCTGAATGTTTGACTTGTTTTGTGCTCGCTCTAGTGCTACAGAGAGCGCACAAGGGGTTCTCGTTCCGCAACTGCTCGCTCGGCAACGTGTTCCTCAGCTCCGCCCAGCGCTTCTTCCTCTCCCTCCCGGCCGCCATCTTCCTCTTCTCGTCCATCACCCAGTCACAGGGCGGCTCGACCGTCATCCCAGCCATCCTAACCAACCATCAAGCGACCATCGCAGCCGAGCTCGTGCGTCGAACACCTGTCTCGCATCGCCTCCCTGGACGAGCCCTACTGATCATCTTCCCCCCTGCTCCTCTAGTCGAATGGTGAGAAGATCCTCGGTCAATGCAACATCTCACATCCGGTCACGACGGCACCTCCTCCTCCACCTCATACAGACGTTGAACCTCCAATGTCACCTCCCCCACGGCCGGTGACACCCTCACCCCCCATCCGCCGTCGGCAGAATCTTCCTGGATTCGGGTTCCTTCGTGTGGAAGATGGGATCGAGTCCCCCTCTTCGTCCGGACGAGCTACACCCTCCGCCCAGCAGACAGCCAGTGGAGCCGGTCCCGGAGCGCCCAAAGGCAACCTCGTCTTCCAGCGAACAGGCACTGGCGCAGAGTCCGACGACGACGACGATGAGGCAGGAGGCTTGGAGTCCCGGATCGAGAGAGTGAGTCTACCTTGCTACGCTTTCGCGGACAAAGACGAGCCAGAACCAGGCTGACATCTCGTCGTCATCTAGATCTTCTACATGAACTACGTCGGAAACGAGATCTATCTGGTCGCTTCACCAGAATACCTTGCCGCGCTGGACAGCAAGCAGATGCTCGTCTACTCGTGCGGATCGCTTTGGACCAGGTGAGCCACTTTTCAACTCGATATCTTGCTGGAATCCAGGCTGACGCGAGATATCACTTCGATAGCATTGCACCATGCCTCGCTCTGCAGGGCGTAGGGTCCGCCATCGCCGAGAGCAGCTCTCTCCGGGCCAAGGTTCTCCTCCGTAGGTCCCGCTCACGCTCCCGTTTCCTCTCAGCGCGCTGAATCTTCCCCCTTGGTCTCTCCAATCTCAGTCAACTCTGAGAACGACCGCGAAACCAGGCAGTACACCGCAATCGACTACGTCAACGCCATCGTCAGAACACTGAACCGGTATGTTTGCTTCTCACGCTTGGCTTTCTGCTCGTCTGCCGCGATCGCTCACACACCCTCTGTCTGCAGATACGACACCCCTCCTCCACTCCCCTCTTCCTCGGCAACGCCTTCGTCTCCGCCGCCACCCAAGTTCCTTCCGAGCGACGTCATCTCGCACCTGGTCTACCTTACCGATGGCAAGGTCCCCGTTGACGTCTCGGCCATCGAGGCCCTCGGCATCAAGGTCGTCCCCGTCGCACCCGCTGGCCTCGCTGTCGGCGGAGGCAAGAAGAAGGCCCGCTTTGGCGTGGAGAACGTTCAGAGAGGACTCAGAGGGGTGCTTCAGAGCTTGTAGTCGATCGCATGGTTCTCTTCCCTGTTCTTGCTTTCGATACTCGTGTGAAGTTTGAGGCCGAAACACACATCTCCATCATCGCACGTCCTCTCCTACTCCTCCCCTCTCTCGCGCGCACAGACACACCTGTCCGACTCCCTCTCCTTCTCGCAGCCGCACACAGCCCATCTCTTGCCCACCCGGTCCTATCCCGCCCTGCGATCGCGCGCCCTCCCACCCCCCGTTGCGAGTGCTCCCTTTGAGCGCTCGCAGTCCTTTGTGCACCCTCCTTCGTTCGGCCTGTCGTGTAGGAGAGAGAGAGTGAAGCCGTGCGGCCCTCGAGATCTGTCGACGTCTGCTTTGCGCCCGTTGCTCGAGATGACTCGTCTGGTCTTGTCTGCTCTTGCTCTGCCTCCTCTGCCGGCTCGCTCGTTTGGGTGTCTCCGCTCACGCTCCCGACGCTCTCTTTGGGGTCGGGTTTTATCGGAGTCGGAGAAGGGTGGGTCCTGTGTCGATTCGCTTGTTTGGGTCGGTTGGCCGGTGGGGGGACGGAAAGGGTCGAAGGGTGGGATGGGGTGAACGGGGGGGTGGGTGCGCGGGGAGGGAGGAGGAGGGTCAGACGGGATGGGGTGGAGGGGGCGGAGTGTGCTCGAGAGGGTGAGAAGGAGGGGAGGCGAGAGTAGGGAAGAGGAGGGATGTTGTTAAGGGGCTTGTCTAGAGTGGCAGAAAGGACAGCACGGTCAGCCAGAGGCGCGAGATGGAAGACGAGGCGAGGTGGAAGGAGGGAGGAGCTCACCCAGGGCCCTTCCGGAAGCGGACGCGGTGGTGGACTCGGCATAGACAGCGTCTGCGACAGATTGAGGGCGAGACTGATCAGCTGATCGTCTCCCCGATCAACGCAGGAGCGGGAACCGACGAGGAAAGAGCGGAGGAGGAGAGGACGTACCCGGAAGGACGAGCTCGCGAGATCTCTGCCCGCTTGCCGTCACCCGGAAGGATTGGGGGAGCGGGAGCACACGGTACGTCGTGTCACCTACGTGCTGGGCTCCTGACCGTGCAATACAACCCAGGCCACCCACACGGGATCCCACCCGACAGCAGCTCGGTCCGTCGAGAGCGTCGTGGCCGTCGAGCGCAACAACCCGCCCACCGGCCGACCGGACTTTCGGCCTCGCTTTCGTGAGTCACGATAAGTTCCCATCTCGCTCTTGGTCAACGGATCGGAACGTTTTCATATATATCTATCCTTTTCTCGAGAGAAACCCGATCTACAGAAGTGTAGTGCAACATATCGCTCGAGGGAAGGGAAGGACGGGATCCGATGGCCTCAGACAACCTCCCCTGCTGGGGAGGACCGATTTCTTCGTTTAACAAAGAGTTCAAGTCAAGCTCCTCCAAAAGAGACCCAGAAAGGCGCTCTGATGAGGAGTCCTGTTGCCCCGGCATTTGTGTCATCACAGGACGAGCGAGAGAGGAGGAAGACGAGGATGGGACGAAAGCGAAGGTGAGCAGTCGACCGCTCGTCGAGCAGGTGAGACCCACCTCCGGTTTACCAAGAGGTCAGGGCCATCGCTGGAGGATGTCGTTGAATCCGGCGGTCGTAGTGTGACAGATGGGAGAGGATGGCGGTAGAAGGACGGAAGGGAGAGGAGAGAGGGAGGGCTGATCTGGACAGAGACAAGAGAGCGAGGACGAGGTCAGCACACTGTCCCAGTCCCGTCGAGGGAGTCGAGAACGGCATCGTCGCACAGCAACAGGACGGTAGGTAAGAGGTAGTAGAGCGAGGAGGGAGAGGGATGGATCAGGCCATCTGGTTGAATTTGTCGACAAGAGCTCGGATCCCTCCCCACAAGTGTGGTTCAGGACAGAGCTCATTGCGAGTCTAATTAAAATATATATAGCATCACGTCGAGAAGAGAAGGAGAAGGGAAGGAGAGAGAGGCCGGACTGAGACTCACGGGTCGGAGGAGATGGCGGTAAGGGATCAGGAAGGGCCGATCAGGAAGCTCGCCAGGAAGGGCGACAAACTCGTGAGCTCGGAAGCTGTGGCCACGGAGACGAGAGATGGACAGACACCTCAAACGACCATCACTCGGCAACCCTCGCTCGCCTGTTTCTCGTCATGCTCGATCTTAGTCTGGCAGGAGCTGCACTGGCGACAGCGCTCGCGCTTGCTCCGTCGACTCTGGCCACGTCCTCACAGCGGACGGTCAACGTCTCGCTCTCCACGCCTTGGAAGGCTCACCACCCTCTGTTTGACATCTTGTAAGCTCACGACGCTCGCATTGAGACTGGATCGTGGTCTGATTGTATCCTTGACCTGGTTGTGATCTTTAGAGAGCAAACGTCGCTTCACTCTGCGTCGTCGTACCTGCCGTTGCTGAGCTCGCTCTCGCGCGTGAGCTCGCTCGCCTCGCTCGCTCCCGGCCAACTCATCGACGCGACCGTCCCGCTGCTCGAACATCTCCTCCACCCGGCAACCATCCCGGCATGGCATCTAGGTCTCGCAGCCAAGGAGACGGCTCCCGTCGTAGAGGCAATCATGAGCCTCCACGAGGACCAGGTCGACGACGACCTCGTCGCGTGCGGCGCCTGGATCGACTGGGCAGGTCAGCGAGGGTGCGGAGTCGACGGCGCAGTCAGAGTACTCGGTCTCGATCAGGCCAAGGGGGACATCGCATGGGACGACAAGCGGAGGTCAGTCTCTCTCGAGAGACGCCGGAGATGGCCAGACAGCGATGAAAGCTCACCCCGTCGCCGGTTGTCTCGACGACCCATAGCTCGTTGGCCAGGACCTCCCAACCGACCCTGTACCCGTTCGACCATGTCTCGACACCCTCTCCCATCGATTCAACTCTCCCGCCAGCGATCTTGTACTTTCATCCGTCGTCGGAGCTGTTCCCGCCGTTGCTCGAGCTCGTGCGCTCGTTCCCAGAACTGCCCCTCGTCGTTCGGTATCGGGCCGATCCCTCGACAGACCCTTTGACTGGTGTTCGGCCTGGAGGGTGGGGGGTCGAGATGGTGCTCAAGAAGATGGAGTACTCGAGCGTCGACGACCGCACGCACGCGAACGGGCGGGACACCGGTCAGTCCCACAGATCTGGCACAGATAGATTGGGCCTCAGAGACTCGGCTAAGACTTCTTCCCTTCCATATGACCACATCAGACGCACAAACTGTGCTGGAAGTCGTCTCTGAAGACGATGCATCGGCCGACACTTCCCTCTTTGCCGACGTCCTCGGCTCGTCACCATGGTCAGCGACGCAGACTTCTCTGTCCGAGCACGAGATTCTTAGTGAGTACCCGGTCTCCAGAATCCTATGTATCACAGTCTCTAACGAAGCGTGCTGGATCGTCTTCGCTTCTGCCTCAGCCCTGCCGATGCGCTCGCTGAGCCTTCTTCTCGAGCACGCCGATCCTCTGCTGGCGCTTGAGCATCTGTCCCAGAACTTTCCGCTCTACTCGAACGCCATCGCGCAAGCCTTTGCGCTCTCGGCTGACTCGGTCGATGAGACTGTCCGGGACGCGCGGCTGAAGGAGGTGTGGGAGAACCGACAGCTGTGGGAGCAGCTCGGACCGTCGACAGGAGGAGGTCCCGTGGCAGCTGGGGGCGGGGCTGGCCGGACGGTGGAAGGTCGCATGTGGCTCGGCGGAAGGGAGGTCGGCGAGAAGGACCTGGGCGTGTTCTCGTACGTCGGCAGGACGCGGAGGCCGTTTCTCTCCACCTTTCGCTCACTCGCAGATCCTTCCTTCGGATCCTTTGTCCAGGTTGCTTCCTCTTCTCCGCAAGACGCTCCAGCATGCGTTGGAGCTGACGACGCTGGGATTCACCCCGCAACAAGTGCACACGCTGCTCTCTCTCCCGACCCCGATGCCGGATCTGTTTGACGGCCTCGTCGACGCGTCCGATCGTCCAGAGGGCGGAGACGGCAACCTCGTCACCAGCTGGCTCAACGACATCGAGCAAGACAGACGATACGCAGGCTGGCGATCCGACTTTGCCATGGTCAGTCGAGAACACAGCGGGCATCCTGCCCGCATCAACGGGCTAACGTCATGGTCTGTTCCTCCTTTCAGCTCCTCCGGCCGTCCCAGCCTGGGTCGATCCCACAGATCCGACGAAACATCTTCAACGTCGTCTTTTCGGTCGATTTTTCGACCGTCTCGGGCATTGACGTCCTCACCGGTCAGGTCAACCAGCTCGTCCAGAGGGGACTCGGCGTCCGATTCGGCTTTGTGCCCGTGATCAAGGAGGAGAACTCGGATGGTACGCTCCATCGGCCCTCCTCGATAGGCCTGCAAGCGCTGACGTCAACTTGTCCCGCTTTGAATCTTCACTTCCGCAGCGACAAGGATGGCGCGTCTGACGCTCTACCTCATCGACACGTTTGGCTCGATGCAGGCGATGGGCTTCCTCCGCCAGGTCATCTCCTCCTCGAGGACCCCTCAGGTCCCCATCTCGCTCGTCCACCAGACGTACGCTCGGTTCGTCGACTTTGTCGAACCCATCGCAGGGAAGGGGCCCGCTCTCACGTTCAACGAGATTGTGGCGCCCTCTGTCGGTCATGCGGCGCGAGAGGGTGCCATGCGCGCGTGGGAGGAGAGGCTCGATCTCGTCCGGACCGGCAGAGGCAAGATGGTCTTCGTCAACGGCAAGGGAATCGAGAGAGACGACGTCAGTGACTCTTGGGCTGCTCTCCTTGTATGACAGTCTGCCGAACGAGATCATGGCTGAACTACTTTCTCTGTCTCTGCATCCAGACTCAAAGCTGGCTGCGAGCTGTACAGATGGAGCTGAGCGCACAAATTTCGCATCTCATGACCGAGGTTAGTCCTGTGATCCTCTCGAACCAGCGCTTGAGGGTTTGAGCGTTGTTGATCATGGACAGGGAAGCTGATCGTGCTCTGCCCTCTGGTTTGCAGGTCGCGTTTGGTCGACTGCAGGAAGAGACGCTCGAGGACAGAGTTGACGCGTCGACCTACTTCTACGACCTCCCGCAAGCGACCAAGAGAAGGAACGCGGTCATCTTTGAGGGACCCGGAGACGGCCAGAAGCTCCAGGTCGTCGACATGGTCGGCCTCATCGACCGGGACGACAGCGCGGAGGGCGTCGGCAAGCACTGGATCTACCCTGGTACGCCGACCTGCCTTATCGAGGCGCCACATCACTCCCATGGCTGACACGGTCCATCTCTGTGGGTGATCTGCCCCTCAGATGCAACGAGCCGAGCCGCAGTGTCGATCTGGATCGCCGGCGATCTCGACAGCGACCGAGGGCTCGACCTCGTCAGAGAGTCTCTCAAGGCGTTGGTCAGTCCCATCCATCCAGTCATTCACTGCAACTGAAAGGTCACAAGCTGATTGCTCTTGGGGTGTCGCGTGCAGGGAGCTGAACAGGAGCATCCGTTCCGCCTGAGCTTTGTCCATCTCCCCTCGTCATCGTCCAAGCCGGCGCCGACGCGACCTCTGCTCTCAACCCTGCTGTACGACATCCTGCTCAACCCCGCGCTCGCCGCTTCTAATCCTGCGACCCTGCTCGAGATGATCGAGAAGGCCGAGATCGGTCCTGGAGGACGGTCGGCCGCTCAGACGGCCGGTGAGGTGGCGGAAGCGCAGGCGTACTGGAACGCGGGAAGCCGGTTCAGAGAAGCTGTCCACCTTGGTGATGGCGAACCTGCTCTCGTCATCAACGGACGAGTGAGCCTCGTCTGTCTCTCTTCTGTCCTGGCGTCATTCGCTGACCGTTGCCCTCATGATCTGCTTCAGGTTGTCCGACCTTCGGAGGCCCGAGGGTTCGCAGCTGCCGACTTTTCGACGCTCGTCGTGCACGAGATCAACCTCCGCATCGGCCCCGTCCGCACCGCGATCCAGGGCATGTACCGTGACCTCGACGTGTTTGACAGGTAAGCACGGACCTCCAGTCGGCTTGCTCGGATCCTCGAGCTGACCTCGTCGTCTTTGTGTCCGGCCAGGGAGACAATCTCGCACCTTGTCAGCATGGCATCGTGCCTCGTCTCGCATGCCGTCGCCAGCGACACGGTCGACGGCCTCTTTGGTGCCGCCTCCACCTCGGATCGAAACGACAACTTTGACGCTTTTGCGTCTAAGCACACGTGAGTCGCTGCAGGTCTGGCTGCAGTGAAAGTCTCGCTGACTCGTCCGTCTGATCTGAGCCGCAGATCTTTTGAGCTCGGTTACAACTCGACAGCGCTGCTCCACTTCAACGTGATCCTGGACCCGCTGTCGGAGACGGCGCAGAGATGGGCGACCACGCTCAAGGTGTGTCTCGCGACGCGCTCGACCCGCACGAGACCATGAGACTGATCGTTGTTGTCGTGGATCGTCTGCAGGTACTGTCCGAGATGGACTTTGTGCACATCAAGGTCATCCTGATGCCCGTCCTTCGACTTGAGGAGGTCAGTCCTCGCTCAAAGTCTGACTCATCCGCCAATCCAGACTGACGAGGTCGTGCAACTCCCAGATTCCCATCAAGCGATTCTACCGGCTGAACCTCCACTCTCGGCTTTCCTTTGACGATCAAGGGTGAGTGCGCGTCCATCTCGAAGGTTCTGATCCTGCCCTAACGCTTCCCTATTCGATCCCCCTTCCCAGGCGCGAGCTGTCGAGCTCGGCCGTTTTCTCGAACCTGCCTCGGGAGCCCATCTTTACTCTTGGGGTCGACACCCCTCCTGCGTGGCTCGTGATCCCGCACGAGTCGATCCACGACCTCGACAACCTGCGTCTGTCGGACCTGTCCTCCGATGTCGAGCCCGTGTTTGAGCTTCGGAGCCTGATTGTCGAGGGCCATGCTCGGGATGTCTTGAACGGATCTCCTCCGAGGGGCCTGCAACTCCAGCTGACGGACAAGGCAGGCAACGCTCTCGCCGACACGAGTGTGATGGCCAACCTAGGCTACTTCCAGCTGTGAGTCCCGTCTTGCGTCCAGAGAAATGCGTCCACTCGTGCGGACGCAGTCATCTGACGTCTTGGTCATCTCGTACCTCGCAGAAAAGCGAACCCGGGCGTGTTCCAGCTGAGCATCCGCGAAGGCCGAGGCCAGCAGATCTACAAGATGGACAGCGTCGGCACCTCTGGCTGGGACAGTCTCCCGACCAATCAGACCGGGTCCTCCATCAGTCTGACGAGCTTCTCTGGGCTGACCCTCTACCCGAGGCTGCAGAGGAAGCCTGGCATGGAGACGGCCGACGTGCTCGACGTCTCGTCCGTCGGCCAGGTCTCCTTCCTGGACTCGCTCAAGTCGACGTAAGTGGCATCGTCAGACCAGCCTTTGGATTCTTGACTTGCTTACCCTCCTTCCTGTTCCCTTCAGCTTCTCTTCCCTGTTTGGCGGCGCAAAGCAACAGGAGGTTGTTCTGATCAAGAAGAACGCCGACATCAACATCTTCACCGTCGCGTCGGGTCTTCTGTACGAGGTGAGCCCCCTTTGTCCTTTCGTAAGTTTGCTCGGTCGAGCATTGTTGACGCCCATGCTTCTGGTTCTGCAGAGGTTTGCGTTCATCATGGCCATCTCGGTCATGCGCCACACCGACAGCACTGTCAAGTTCTGGTTCATCGAAAACTTCCTCTCGCCCTCCTTCCTCGTCAGTCGTCCCGCACACATGTCTCTGCGCTCGGGATATGTTGCTGACATGTTGGTCTTTGCGGCTGCAGGAGTTCATCCCTCATCTTGCTAGGGAGTATGGGTTCGACTATGAACTCGTGACGTGAGTGCCTCCTCTCAAACGCTTTTGCGATCGAGGTCATCACTGACCTGACCTACGTCGCTCTTTCCTGTATCAGCTACAAGTGGCCGTGAGTTGTGGATGTTCGTCTCGCGCGGGTTGACGCCAACGCTGACCTGTTCTGTTGGACGTGTCGCAGGACGTGGCTGATCCACCAACAGGAGAAGCAGCGACTTATCTGGGGATACAAGATCCTCTTCCTCGACGTCCTCTTCCCGATGGACCTCGACAAGGTCATCTTCGTAGATGCTGGTACGTCCCTTTCTGAATCTTCCGTGCGTGCTCTCCCTGATGAGCCTGATCGAACCTCTCGTCCCATGTGCCTGCTGCAGATCAAATCGTCAGGACCGACCTCAAGATCTTGGTTGACGAGGACTTGTTTGGTGCTCCGTACGGCTATGCTCCGATGGGAGACGACCGAGAGGAGATGGAAGGCTTCAGGTTTTGGAAGACGGGTCAGTCTCAAATTCTCACGTGCTCAGTCTCGTGCGCTGATTATCTTGCTCGACGCTCGCACAGGATACTGGAAGGAGTCGCTGCGTGGTAATCTGTACCACATCAGGTGCGTGGATCTCCCGAGCTCGGATCTGAAGGCTGCGTCAGACGCCCCGAGATTGACACGCTCTTTCATCTCGACAGTGCCCTCTACGTCGTCGACCTGAACCGTTTCCGTCAGGTGCGCTCTTCAGCCTCCCTTCGGACTTTCAATCTCCTGTCTGTGATCTGACGGTCTTCTGCCCCTTCATCAGATCGCAGCCGGTGACCGCCTTCGAGGCCAGTACCAAGCGCTCTCACATGACCCAAACTCGCTCTCGAATCTGGACCAGGACCTGCCGAACAGCATGCAGGATCAGATCCGGATCCACACCCTTGACCCAAGTTGGCTCTGGTGTGCGACTTGGTGCAGTCAGGACTCGCTCAAGGACGCAAAGACGTCAGTGGGCCTCGGTCAAACAGATCGAACAAAGGAACGAGCGCTGACTCATTTCGGCCGTTCAACTCTGCAGCATCGACCTCTGCCAGGACCCCTTGACTGTGAGCCTGCTACGAGCTCCTCGGGCCAAGTTTTGATTCGAGATCTGACGCCATCTTTGTCTGTTGGGATCCTCAGAAAGAACCAAAGCTCGACCGTGCTCGCAAGATCCCAGAGTGGGAGGTCTATGGTTCGTCCGCTCTTCGAAACTGTGCACGCAGTGTCTCTTCCAACCCCCGGACGCTGATCCTTTGCGTACTTGGACTCGTTCTCGCCTTGCAGATGGAGAGGTGGCCGCTCTCGCGCTCAGGCTCTCGCAAGCAAAGGTGATCCGCTCTGGGACGGTCGAGATTGGCGACCTGGCCGAAGGGGTCGTCAAGGAGGGAGCCGCTCTCGCTGACGAGGGTGCGACAGAGCACAATAGAGTCAAGGACGAGCTGTAGATGATATGCAGAGTGCCACTCAGCTCCTGGTGACTACCTCCGAATTCGAGAGGGGTCCGTGTAGTCCCCTGTCTCCCTTTCCCCCCTTTTTCACCTCCTTGTCCTTTTGAGAATTGGATTCCTCAAACATGCTCTCCATCCTCCACCTTCTTCTCGACCCAGACGTTCTAGCAGGCCCGGTGCCTCCTGTCGCTCGTCCTCTTATCTTCTAGCAGCCGGCCTGCGTGATCGACTCTCTACGCGTGCACGATGCCCGTCCCCATGTCCCCTCCTCCCTCGCTCCGGTCGCCAAGCTCGCACCTGCAGCAGTTTGCGCAGATCCCTCAGATCCCACTCCGTCGACCTACGCTCTCGCACAACCAGAGCGGGCACGGGTCGATCCCTGTCGGCCACGCTCGAGGGACGTCGGCAAGCTCGTCCTCTCGCCATTGGGTCGTCCTCGGAAAGAAGGGCCGAGGCTTCCGACCCAGAACCGTTCCCCAAGGCCACCAAGACGATGATGAGGATGACGAGGACGACTGGGTGACTGCTGGGCTCGAGAGAAACGTGAGTCGACGAGAGTCTGACGCACGGAGGGAGGGAACGTCGAGCTCACCGCACTCATCTCGTTGGCTCGTCTTGCAACCGAACCAGATCCATGCTCAGATCCAATCACTCGCCAATGCCCTCCAAGTCGCAGTCGTACCCAACCTCGCTCTCGAGCTCGTTCACACGCCGTCCGAGTCGTCTGCGAGCACGACGGCCAAAGCGATGCGCGTGAGGATCACCGGCGAGGACATGGTCAGTCCGAGCTCATCTGCTCGTCCCTCGCTCCGTGTCGGATCCCAAGCTGACCGTCTCTGCCTCCGTCAACTTTGCTCGCTTGCTTGCTCAGTGGACGTCTCTGTTCTACCACTTTTTGTATCCGACCTCGACGACGCCGCAACCGTTGCCGTCCTTCAGCCCGTTGCCAATCGCCGCCCTGTTTGAGCTCCGGCTGCTCTCCACCACCGCTGCCGGCCCTGCTCAGCTCGCCGAGCGCCACATCGCAGAACACGAGCCAAGTCGTACCAACGAGGTCTGGAAGGGAGGCGTCCGGCAGCTGAGCCTGCTCGCCGGTCGGCCGCGGGTGGCCAGTGCAGACGGCGGCCTGCACGACACCGTTCAGTGAGTTTGCGAGTCCTCGAACGACCGAGCGATCAAGCTGATGGCGATAATCGCGTTCTTTGCTTCTCTTGCAGTCGTTGGAAGTCGTCAGCTGTCCCTCCGCTGTCTCCTACCGTGCCTGTCCCGCCCAAGGCTGCCACCGCTCCCGTTCCGGCGCTGACCGAGGAGCCAGTCAACGAGGTCTCGACGCCTCCAGAGTCGCCGTACGATCCTGCCTCGTACTCGTACTCGATCTCGAGTCATGGTCCTCCCTCTCCAATCAAGACGCCCACCTCGGGATGGGACTCGCCCCCGTGGAACGTCGCCGTGTCGGTGCATATGGACCGACGCGCCCAGGGAAGCGTCTGCCTGACTCCCTCGACAGGTCAGTCTCATTGACATGGACTGGACTCGTGCTCTTATCTTGTGATGTCCCAGCTGACCTGGCTGTGTTCGCCCTAACCTCAGCCACCTCTTGGGGCGGGCCATCCCCTCCGCTCGACTGGGACCAACGCTCTGTCGCGTCTTACGTCGCCACCCCGGACATTGGCCATCGAGCAGAAGGCTCTCGTCTTTGCACGCCTTCGACGGCGACCACCTGGGGCGCACCCTCGCCCCGTGAGTCGGTCGTCGGCTCGGGTCACACTGCATCGAGCACCGCGTGCTGACAATCCGATTCAATCCGCTCTTCTTTGTTGTTCAGCTCTTGAATGGGAGCTGCGCTCTCCGATCGAGCGCGTGCAGACTCCTGATCTTGCGGATCGCGTCGCTCTCACGCCCGCCGGACTGGACGGTCGAGAATGGCAGACTCACCCGAACCGGTACGAGGCCATGACCTGGCTTGACCTCGAGGACACGGATGGCTCGTCGCGGATCCATCGTCCACGCGGACAGGACTGGAACAGCTCTCGTGAGATTGCCGTCCTCGACGTCTTTGGTGGCGAGCGCTCTGGTCCTGACACGTCGTCTCTTTCTGTTCAGCCCCCGCTTCCGCGGAGCTTCCGTCCGACATCATCCCTCTCGCCTCGCCTCCCTCGTCTGGAACTCGTACGCCTGCTCAGCGGTCCATCAAGATTGACACCTCGCCTTCTGCATCGCACTCGCTCCCCCTATCACCTCCGCGAACGCTCGACTCTCCAGAGCGAGCCCACCCGGCCACGCCCGTCTCGGCCGGAGGGTCGCTCATCTCGCGCAGGAAGGCTGCTCCCCATCCTATCTCGGTGCCTGTCCAAAAGGTCGTGCTTGGAGTGGTGATAGAGAAAAAGTCCCTGCCCGGACTGGATCTCACCCCTCGACCGGCTCGAGAGCATCCCGTCATCTCGCCCGTCGTCCATGTCGTGCCATCCTCGGTCGAGCACGAGGCTCCCGTTCCAAAGATCGAGGTCTCGCGAAGACACGCTGGTGGTCTGCCTCCGATGCCGGCGGGTGCGGCAGCGATCGTGATGGAGACCAAGGCCGGGAAGAGTGGAGGCCTCGTGGCGGACGGGAGGTCGAGGGCGAGATCAAGGACCATCTCAAAGCGAACTACCGACCTGGCCTCCGTCGCGCCACTCGCGCCGAAACCTCTGCCTGGTATCCGGATCATGCTGAGCGAGACTGTCGCGTACCCGTTCGCTCTCGGGATCTACCCGTCCGTCCGACCCGCGCAACGAGCCTCAAAGCCGACGACCCTTTCGTCGATCCCCATCATGCTCAGGCACGATATCGCCTATCCCTTTAAAAACGGATTCTACCCACCCGTACGACCGGTCCAGTCCCTCGAACGGGAGGCACCTCCTGCGATTTCGATTATGCTGGCGAAGCACATCCTCTACCCCTTTGCAGACGGGATCTACCCTGCCGTCCCTTCCGTCTCTCGAAGCAGCTCAAGTCGACATGCTGCATCGATTGGATCAAAGCCGATGCTGGTCGAGAACGCGATGCTGAGCGGCATGCTCGAAGGGCTGGACCGGACCAAGGAGAGGTCGCAAGAGAGCGCCAGCGGGCCCCTCTTCCGGTTCGGATACCCGTATCTCGTCGAGAGCGGCTCGGTCGAGCCAACGCGTGAGTTGATCGTTTTTGACGAGCTCGTGGGCACCAGGATGCTGACTTGTCTGTCTCTCTCCTAGCCCGATCCCCTCCGGTCCGCACGCCTGACCTACTACTGTTCCCAGCTCCCGCTTCTGCTGCGGACAGAATCCTGTCGAGGTCTGTCGTGGAGAGCGGCTTGCTGAGTGGCGTTCTGAATGGGCTGGATCGAACAAAGGTCCGGGACGAGAGCGCGACGGTCCCGCTCTTCCGGTTTGGGTACTCCTACTTTGCCGAGGTGGACTCGGAGGCGTCGACCCGTACGTGAACGTTCATCCCAAATTTGCCGGCCATCAGTAGCTGACTCCTTCTTCGGGCTTGCTGATCTATCCGACAGCTCGACCACTCCTTCTCCGCGAACCTACGCCACCCTTCGGACCGATCCGGATCCTTCAAGTGGCGTCGACCTATCCTATCACCAGCTCCCAGCTCTATCCGCACCTCTCCGCCGCCCAGTCGAGCAAAGTGGCTCGTCCTCCCCAGGCGTCTTCGTGTGCGCACCCGATCGAGGCAAGCGGGTTCTACTTTGCTCCTGTACGCGCACCCAGGTCGGCCGAGATACGCAAGATCAAGCTCGCAGCAGCGGCAGCGGCAGCGACGGCCTCTTCTGCCTACCATGCGACAGTCCAACCGGCGCCCAGGTCGATTCGCATCCTCTGGTCGTCCACACCGACCTACCCGCTGTCGTCTCGCGACCTCTATCCGCCTCCGATATCTCGCTCGCTCAAGATTGTCCGCTCGTACCAAACACCGTCCTACCCGATCTCGTCTCGAGCGCATCTCTACCCACCACCCGTCTTTCGCTCGATCCGCATACTGAGGACGTCCGTCTCAGTGCGGTACCCACTTCGCACCGAGGACCTTTACCCTGCCCCCCTGTGGAGGTCACTTCGGATCCTCAAGGCAGATGTCTCGGCATCGTACCCTCTCACCTCTGAGTCGCTGTACCCGCCTCCAAGGGTGCGACCTTTTTGGTCGAGCCTTCCGCCACCGACCAGGATCGTCAGGCCGGCCAAGGTCAGCACGATCCGCATCCTGCTGCCGGGATCAATGTCGACCTACCCGGTGGTTCCGTATCCGCCCAAGATGCAGCCTTGGCTGAGCAGGATCCTCCGCTCGACGCGGTCTGATGAGCCAGGCAACGCACATGCTCATCATCCCTCCCGTCGCCCTGCTGTCCCGACCTCCTTCAAGAGACCGGTGGTCCGGATCCTGCTAGACGCTTCATCCTACGCGTACCCGGTCACGCCCTACCCAACGGTCCTGTCGAGGTCGCTCAAGATCCTAAAAGGAAAGCCGACCTACCCGATCGGCTCCGAGCAGCTGTACCCTTCGGTCAAGCGGTCGTCGCCGCCATCGGTTCAGCTGAACAAAGCGACGGATCAAGTAAGTGACAGTCTAGAGCGCGTCCAAACGTACGGTGATCGTGGCTGACATTGCGTCGTTCTGATTCTTGCAGGAGATCCGAGGATCGCCAGTCAGGAAAGCACCGCCGCCTTTGCTGGTCGGGCTGCCTGCAGGATCCCAAACTACTTCTGCTCGACGAACAAAGACACATCTGATGCTGCACCTGGTCGGTCCGCCCTCTTTAATTCTCCGGTGGCATGGCCAAGCGAGACTGACGACTCAACATCTCTCGTTTCGCGCCGATGTTCCGTCCTATCCAGGAAGTCGTCCGGACCCTTCTGCTCTCGCCAGCTGCATCGCCCGGGCCGAGTCCGAAGGCGCCTTCACCACCACAACCCCCGCAGCGCCAGCCGACGACTGTCCCCGCCCGCACTCCCATCGTCCACGGTCGAAGCCCGTCCCATCTCCCCGCTCGATCCTCCTCCTCGGCACCCAACTTTGCTCGACCCATCTCGACCTTCTCCACCCGCGAAACCACCTCTCCATCTCCAGCCCCTCGTCTCCCGTCCTCGATCCGAAACTCGCTCCGGGCTCCGAACGGGCTAGCGATGGGCCGAAGCATGTCGAGCCGGTCGCCTGCCGGGAGGAACGGACTCGACCCGGTCCCAGAGCAAGGACTCAGCAGGTCCATCTCCATGTCGCAGCAGTCGGTCTCACCAGGGCGGGTGTCGAGGCCGATGAGTCGGTACGAAGGGTTGCCGTCCGGTGGGCCTGCCGGTGGAGTGGGAACAGGAGGCGTCAGGACAGCGGGTGGGTTGCGAGGACGAGCAGGAAGCGTGGGTGGCGTCGCGGGAGGGGCAGGGCCGAGTGCTACGGGAGGGGTGCATCCTCCTCCGCCTGGGCCGCCGCCGAGGGTCCCGCTGCCGAGTGTGCCAGGTGCGGGGAGGAGGCAGAGCTCGCTGGTCAGCCAGAGGATGAGCCAGTTGATGGGCACTTCGGGAGCAGCGTCGAGGACCGGGCCGGAGCCGTCACGCTCGCTTGCCGACAGGGAGGCACCGTCAAGGTGGATTTAGATAGTGACAAAGACGATCGATGCTAGAGTTCGACAAGAGTCAGTGACAAGGTGTTAGACGCACTGTCGCGGGCTGCACGGCAAGAGTCTCTCGTTCGCGCGGGTCGCGAACATCACGCTTTCAAATTGCAAGGAAGTGAAGTGATATAAAGCGAAGACGAAGGAAAGAAGAGAGAGAGAGGGCACTAGACATAAGAGAGAGTGAGAGCTGATCCCAGACGACAGGTAGACTAGGACGAGATCGAGACCGGGGTCGGGAGAGGGTACATGACAGGCGTGATAAGGGAAGACTAACGTAGGGACGTAAAGGGGCCACTAGGTATCCGAGGGAGATCAAGAAGGCAGGCGGCGAGAGACGCGTCTAGACCTGCTGTTGCGGGGTTCCGCCTCCGACAATCTTCTTCTGCTTGGGGAGGACACCCGTCTTGACGATCAGGTTCTGGAAGCGCGAGGAAGGTGACGGATGTCAGCGTTATGGAAGAGAAGCAGCAAAGGCTCTCATGTGTTTGGTGACTGACCTTGTGGATGTGGGGCAGGACTCCTCCTCCGGCGATGGTGGCTCGGACGAGCGAGTCGAGCTCCTCGTCTCCTCGGATCGCAAGCTGCAGATGACGGGGGGTGATTCGCTTCACTCGAAGATCCTTGGAAGCGTTACCTGAAAGAGGAGCACAAAGAACATACAGCAGTGGTCAGCGACCTGAACGGATGACACGCGTGGGCCGAGCTCAGGTCAGGTGCGAGGAGGCAGTCGTTGACTCACCTGCGAGCTCGAGGACCTCTGCTGTGAGGTACTCGAGGATGGCCGACGTGTAGACTGCGGCCTTTGCTCCGATTCTGACGTTGTTGGACGTTCGGTTCTTGAGGTACCGGTGGATTCGTCCGACGGGGAACTGACGCGGCACGAGAGCAAGAGGAGAGCAGACAACGTCAGCTTTTGCGAACCGACAAAGTCCAAGACAGACTCGAGACCACATTGGGCGGGTGGATGCGAGACTGCTCGAGCTAGCACAGACATATCTGGGCCCATGCTCGACCTGTGAGGGCTGCACGGACCCATTGTCGAACGGACGGGCAGCTCGACGTGCGGTGGACGCGTGCTTCCGTGCCCTCCCTGACCAGAGCTCGCTACACCGTCCTCGATCTGGGATCGACTTAAGACGCAACCCATCCGTAGACGCGACCCATCCCTACATCTGATGAGACGCTCAAACGCGGCAGGGGGAGAGACGAGGCTGAGGACTGACCTGAAGACCGGCCTTTGCGGACCTCGTCTGGAGCAGCTTCTTCTCCCCCTCCGACACGGGAACACCAGCCTTTGCCTTGCCACCGGTAGCCTTGGGCTTCGATTCAGAGGGAGGAGCCATCGTAAAGGTAGGAGAGGAGAAAGGTCGGAAGAAGCGAGGTGGGAAGGGCGGGAACGAGTGGTGATGGTTGGAAGGGCGACGACGCGTTTGCGACCGAGGCGAGGAGGATTCAGTTGAGCCCCCCCCCCCTCGTCAGGAACCGTCAACAACACCGCAGTAGAGAGACACACGACCGCGACAACCTCCCTCTGGCATGATCCAGAGATGCTGACTGAAACACGGCAGGTCATCAAGATCGTAAACAAGAGATCAACATGGACAGATCGGAAGAGACCGAGCAGAGGAGCAAAAGGGAAGAGAACGGCTGAGGTCGCGCGATCGGAGGACAGGTCATCCGAGCTTGTGGCCCTCCCCAGACCAGGCATGGCCTCGTGACTCATCCTCATCGTCCTCGCTGTCCTCGTCCTCGGCTGACGGAAGCCTTTGGGTTGTAGTGACCGGGCTCGGCGGTCCTGGAGGGCGCTGTCGGTTCCTTGCCGAGGCTTCTCGTGCGGCGCGTTCCCTCACCTTGATGCGGTCGTACTCAATCTACAAAGGGCAACGACACAGACAAGGAACCAGAGATCATCCAGGTCAGGACAAAACGCGACGGACAAGATTGAGAGCTTTGAGCACGCAACAGACGACTGTGGCAACTCACCGACGCGACAGTGTCCCTTCGTCGCTCCTCGGCCTCCTCCTTCGCAGATTTGGCTACTCTCTTTCCGAGCTCGGACCTATCATCGGATTGGACACATCAAGGAGGAAGGTACGCATCAGCCGATGTCTGGCCGCTTGACCGACGAGGTGAAAGCGACGTACCTCTCTTTCGTCTCGACCTCTTTCCTCTTGAGGATGGCGACGCCGATCTCGAGAACCTCGATCCTGTCCAGCCCTCCGATCTTGCCTTTCTTGGCAAAGACCCAGGTCTCGACGAACGCCACGACCGTCTTCCGGAAACCAAGCTGTGGGACACGGGTCAAGAGGGCGACGGTCAGATGGTTGGTGGCAGACGCGCCCCGTGTGCACTCGTGGCAGAAGCATGACTTACTGCGACGATGAGCTCCTGACCTCCCTTGATGGCGAGGACGTTGTTGGTGAGCACTTTGGAGGCCGCCTTGATCGACCGGTACTTTGGATCATCCGGATTGGAACAGATGTTCTCTCCGATCTTGATCACAGTCTGCAAGGCAAAGAGAGAAAGCGTCAGTACGGCTTGAGACGCCTTCCGAAAGGGACCGCTCCTTACGCTGATGATCTTCTCCGCCTGTCAAGGGTGGCGGCAGGGGAGGACAGCCAACGTCAGCTTGTGCGCCTGTTAGATGTGGGCCGAGGCTCAGGATAGTGATGGCTATGCGACTGACATCTGCATAGCCATTAGGACCGATCACTACACCCCCGAAGACGGCAGATCAAGAGGGACGGCGTCAGCAGTCTGACACGACGAGAGCCCCGATCGTTGCGCCAGGCTGCCAATGAGCGACCCTTCGCCATCGCTCGTAGCGGATGCGCGTCTGCTCCGCTCGCGAACGAGCTAGGCATGAGACTGACCTCCTCTGTCAATGAGCTTCTCGAGGTCTGCCTGTTTGAGTTTCCTGCAGTGGGCGAGTCTCTGCTCGTCCGAGACGCCCGGTAAGGTGGAGCTCGCCGAGGCCAGTCGCGCCTGGGCGGCCGCTGCAATCTCGGCTCGAGACGGAGGAGGCCGACTCGAGGACGATGTTGGAGACCTAGGACTGATGGGCGGCGGGCTGGTCATCGATGCGGGAGACTGGGCTGGGACGGTCGATCGTGGTCGATTGGGTTAGGAGGAGGCCGAGAGGAGGGAGGACGAGGTGAGCTCGACCCTCTGACCTCGTCCACCTGCCGACGTCGACCATGGCGACCTACGCACCTCTCGCGTCACCCACTCCCTCGGTAGCCCACTCGGAAGACATCCCGCTCGTACAACGTCACAGCATCCCACCCCGAGGACCACACTCGCCCGTCTCGCCTCGGACGCCGCTCTCGCCGGGCGCTCTCCCCCCTCACCTGCGGCCCTCGCTCAAGCTCGACACTACCTCATACCACAAGAACGACCAAAGACGTCGGGCCGCGTCTCCACCGCCATTATCCACGCCTCCTCCACCTTCAGCTACCCCGAGTCGGATCCCACTGCCGACGAATGAGCACTCTGTCGCGCTCGCCTCCCTCCGGGACCGGGTCGACTCCAGCCACGGTCAGACCGCCCTCGTCGCATCGCCCACGCACTCAAACTTCTCGCCCGCAACAAGACACGACGGAGGGAACGCTTGCTCCGAGACGGACGTCTTTTTCGCTCATCTTTTTAGAATCAGAACGCTCGGAAGCGAAGTGGGGGAACTGCATGCGCAGATGGAGGGCGTAGGCGTAGGTTGGGCGGCCGGAGCCGGGGATGCCCCTGCGTCACCACCACCTCCGCCTGCACCCAGTGCGAGCGAAGATAAGGCAGCAGAGGAGACCAAGGCGTCGACGACCAAGGAGTTTGACGACACGGCGTCGATGTTTGAGAAGCGACAGGCGTCGATCGAGGCCATCATGGGCAAGGTCCGTCTTCTACGTGCCCCTATTATTTCTCATCGCAGAACTGACTTTGGTCTTGTCGTATTGGCAGCTGGCGACTCTCTCAACCTCGCTCTCCGACTTTCACAGCCTTCCGACCCCAGCTCTCGGCTTCAACTCGAAGCGCTCCGCCACCGGACGGACGACGACACCGTCCCCGCCTCCATCTGCCACGTCCTCGAGACCAAAGACGTCTTCCACAATCCCACACAAGCGATCGAATCTCAGAGCCGGAGAGACATTTGCGGAAGGGCTTAGGCGAGAGGCAGCAAGGGAGAGGCAGGAGGTCGGGCTCGGCATAGGGAGTAGGTAGACACAACACGGGTTCGCAATTGACGACTTTGACGAAAGGTTTATGACATGCTTTACTGGATCAGACCGAGCTCAGCGGAGAGCGAGTTGACTGTAGATCTTTCTCGCTCATCCTCTGACCAGGTCTCTCAAGCGTCCGTTGACCCTTTCAGCGGCAGTGCACGAGAACGAGATGTCACGAAGAGAACGAGAGAACTACCGAGAGAGATTCTGAAACCAAGATGCGCAGCGATTCGGTTGAGCGAGCGACTCGAGGTGGCGGCCAACCTCGTACATCGCCTTTCCGCCTCGTGTACGCGGACTAGAGGGCTGCGGACCGCTTATTCCCACTTGATCTCGTCCCACGCGAAATGAGAGCGACGAGCGTTGGGCAATTCGATGGTCTAGGATGTCCCAAAAAGAAAAACAGGCGCACGCGACAGAGTCAGCCGACGAAAAGAAGGGAAAAAGGATAGAGGGGGAAGAGGTTGGAGACGCACCGCAGCCTTGCAAGGCACTCCGGGATCGTTCTCGAGCCCCTCACACAAGAAGACTCCCTCCGTGTCGCCTTTGCCGGGCTTGATGTCGATGTCAGTCAGATACACGGTGCAGTTCGCCGAAGGAGGGCAACGGAGGTCACCGATCGTGCTGTTCTTCTTCCCGGTAGACGTGCCCCTGACGTTGTCGATGTGGATGTTCTTCATGGTGGAAGTTGAAGGGTACTTGACGCAGAAAGAGGTATTTGATTGATAGCACGACTCCCTGTTGCCAGGGCCAACAGAAACAAAAACGGTCAGCGGAACGAAAAGCGGTCTGCCGGATAGTTGTGTGCTCCCGGTCACGACATAGACAGTTACATACAGAAAGATGGGGGAGTCGACGTCGTTTGTGGTGATGTTCTGATGCCGCATATCATGGGGAGAGGAGGGGAAGGGTTGAAAGAGGAGAAGGGGAGGGTGTTCAGCCTTGCGCGCCGCCAAGAGTAAGACAACGGCACAGAAACCGACGCACCTTGTAGAAAACGTTTTCCACGAGCGCTGAGCCGTGAGTGGGTCCGGAGGGCCAGACCTTGATTCCTGGAGAGGCGGTATGGGGTAGGTCAGTCGACGCAAGCAGATTCAGCCCGAGCGAAAGCGGGCCTACTGATCGCATTCTCCCCTCCGTTGAACGTGATGTTTGAAACGTATACACCGTTTACGTAGTCGAAGATGCCGGCATACTGAGCAAGACTTCCTACCGAGGTTCCGTGCGTGCCGTTGCAGACCTGTGCAAAGCAGTGGAGCCAGCTCATCCGTCAGCATCGCGTTTCCGCCACTCTAGAGCGTGAATGACACGCACGAGGTTCCGAGCAGTGACCTGGGTGTTGTTTCCTTTCCAAGCGACGCAGTCATCTCCCGTGACGACGGTAGTGTTCTGGAAGGGAAGGGCAGGCGAGTCAGCGACAACGATCTCTCGGCGACACGCCGCACAATTCGATGATTGAGGCGAGAAACGGCGTACCTGGATGAGTACGTGATCGACGTTGTAGGTGTCTGCGGGACAGAGCAGCAGAGTGCGGCTGGGTGAGCTTGGATGTCGACAGCTCGACGCAACGAATGAAGTTGAAGACCTACCTAGGCCGTCAGTGTTCTTTGCGAGGGTGGTCGAGTTCGAGATCGCGGTGATGGCGACTGCGCGCGAGATGACGATGAACCGAGAAGAGATCAGCTTGGTTCGGCTACCAGAAGCCCAAAAGCTACTACATACCGTTCTGGATAGTGACGTAGGACGAGTTCCTAGCGACAAAGAGTAGGACGAGGTCAGTGTGCATCCCGGTGGACGAAAGGGTGGGGGGCACTGACCAGATCATGAAGTTCCAGTCCGGGGAGCCGTCGAGGAAGATTCCGTCGATGAGAACGTGATCCGAACGAAGGACAGTCCACAACATTGGCCTGCGAAGCGTGCCTTGGGACGGTCAAAGACCAGCAGCGGTGGCAACAAGAGCCGTCAGTCATCGAGGGCTGGTTGAGGAGATTCGCCAGACGCTCGTCCGCCTCACCTGGATCCAGATCCGATGCGTTCTTGTTTGCCTCCCACCAGATCTGACCCTGACCTGAAAGAAGAGGAGCATCGGCATCGTCAGTGACCAAGTTGAGACGCAACAGAGGGAGTGGAGTGGAAAGCGACTGACCATCGATCCCTCCCGTGCCCGCGGGCGAGTGAATGTACGCCCCCTTCGCCCCAACAAGTTGCAGATTCGTGCTCTTGTTCTGGAAAGTGAAGAACTGTTGCGTTTCGAGGATCCTGGATATGTTGCCAGACTGTTTGAGGATGCCGTCCCACTCGATCACGCACTGCTCGCATCCCTCCATCGCGAGGAAGTCGTTGATGGCGTAGGTCGACCCCTCCGAGAAGACAATCTTTCCGCCCTTTCCACAGTTGGCGAAGGCCTCGCGGATTGCAGGGACGTCGGACACGTCGGGGTCTGCGTCGAGAGAATGAAGGGCGAAGTCAGCGCCTGTCTGCGACGGGCATCTCCGGCGACTGGACTCACCTCCGGCAGACTTGACGACGCAGGTCTTCCTCTCAGCATCTCGCTTGGGAAGCATCCAGTGGCGCATGTCGATCTCCTTGCCCTCGTCGAAATCTCGTCGGGAGAGCGAGTCAAGGCCGCCGACGGTTCGTGGAAGAGCGGTAGCCGAGCCGGCCAGCGCGGAGGCGACAGAGAGCAGATGAAGAAGACGCATCTGAAGCATAGACAGAGAGGGTCATCATCATCGTAGCTTGGAAGGTGTCCTAGTGGCGAAGAGTAAGGCTTACGATGGGAGTGTTGCGCGAGGTGATGGTCGAGAGCAGGACGAGGTACGCCCACGGTTTTGAGCTTCCTCCCCCGGACCTACCCCGGACCGCCTTCCTCCGGTCGACAGCATCACTGGAGAGATCCCATCGAGGTCACCAGACGAGCTGCGCGGAGATCTGCATCATCGCCTTAGGAGGATGCCCCTCGGTCGGCGAGAGGCGAGTCGGCGCCACCGTGCCAAACACCCTCCGGCTCGCCATGCGACACCAAACCCGTCCACATTCCTCCGCCCCATCGTGCCCCACATTCCACAGCGACCAGACCGACTGGTGATCATAGACCATGACGCCGGACGAAGTGTCGACACTGATCTTAGCGTGGGGCAAGAGACGGCGCGCGGGGACGACTGAAGGGTGGGCTTGTGCCCCCCGGCGTGCTGGCTCGAGCCGCTTGCAGATTGCGACCACCTCAGAGATCACCTTGGCGATGGATCCGTGTCACTACTTATAGCTCCCGTGCCAGCATGCGATCAGAACGGCTCATGTCCACCTTGCGAGAAGGCGCTGCCGCGCGGACCGTCCTCGGCCCGGCTGAAGGAGAGATGCCGGAGGTGAGCTCGTGTTCGGAGGAAGCTGAAGGACGAGCTGCCACTCACAGAGGTCCATAGTAGCTAGAGCTTGAGGAAGGAGGTGTCCAGGTCGTCGTCAAACCTATGGATGACGAGACGACCGTCCTGCCCGACCGACACAACCTGCAAGCGAGACGGAAGACCGGTAGTCAGATCAGGGCTCGAGCGAGGTGCGGACAGAAAGAGCGTACCTTTGTCTCGTCGAAAGCAACGCAAAAGACACGTTCTGAAGCGAGAAAGCAGTTCCTAGACGTCAGTCACGACGAGGCAGATGGTCTGAGCGCGCGGCCCGGGAGCACGTACGATTGTGGCCGACAGAGAGCTCCCGAACGAGCGCGTGCGTCTTGCGGTCCCAGATCTGAGCACAAGCGGGCGGCGGGTGAGAAAGGCTTCAAAGTGGGATCACGGCGGGAAAGATGACTCACAAGGACCGACTTGTCGTATGAGCCCGACACCACAAAGTGCTTGCCCATCTGAAGCGTCCGCACGAGATCAGTGTGTCCGCGACGGGCACAGTTGCAGACGCATCGGACGTCGTGCGTCCCTGGATCCCCTTGAGCGCACGCGTCTGGTCCATAGGTGATGCCAGGGTGGGAGGGGTCGTCAAGATCGAACAGGCGGACCTGCGAGTCGGATGAGCCAGAGATCACAAACCGCCTGCAAGGGAACGCAGTCGTGACGAGTCAGCAGACCGCCTCGGAATCAGCCGCTTGTGGGATGCACTCACCCATCAAAGTCTATGCTTGCAACTCCGCGGAGATGAGCTTCGAGCACGGCGAGGGGTGCTCCGGTTGTCGCGCACCAAAGCCGGATCGTGCGATCGCCAGACGCGGACACGATCCGGTCGTCCACTAGCGACACCGCGTTGACGGCTGCAAGAAAGTGGGAGAGGGCTTGATCAGCTTTGGACTACATCCAGAGGGATCGAACGAGAGAGACTGACCTGCTCGATGGCCGTCCATCTCGAGAAGAGGCTCGAAGGTGGTCGCGCTGAATGTCCTGATGGTCCGATCTGCGGTCGAGGATAGGTCAAGTCAGCGTCGGTGGTTGGGCGGGCAGGCCGGGTTGGGCGGACCTTTTGAGCAAGACACGATCCTCTTCCGATCTGAGCGCACGCAGAGGACCGAGCTGGTATGGGCGGCGATGGTGGCCTCAACTCTGGTCTGCACCATGCGCCCGTCCGTCCCTGCCGGTGCACCGCCCGCGTCCGTCCCGTCCACCCACCACACTACCAAACGTCCATCCGAGCCTGCGCTAACGACACGCACTCCGTGCTCTCCCTCGCCTTCGCCGACCGAGAGACTGAGGACCGAGCCCTCGTGGACGTGCTCGAGGATGCCAACCACTCGCTCACTCCCGCGCACACTCAAGTCCCAGATCCTGATCGAGCGATCCCTCGAGCTGACCAAGGCCCACGCTCGCTTCCAGAGGAGACACGAGTACGCAGCCTGAGGTGGAGGGTACGGGAATGGATGAGGCGGCGCCGAAGAGGGGAGCGGAGGCGACAGCGTTTGGAGGGTTGGATGGAAGGTGTCCTTCGCGGACGGCCGACTTTTGAGGATTCGTGAAGTCACAAACAGGTGACGGAAGTTGGGAACGTGAGCAGCGTCTGTCGACTTGTCGCTCGGGTCCGCGTACGAGGATGGCAGTAGAGATGTAGACGGCCGGTGAGCCGGAGACGAAGAGAGGCCGGACGAGTTGGTGGTGAGTGATTGAAGGGTAGCCGGAGAGGAGTGTCGGTTCGGTGAGGATGTGCCGGTGAAGACGGGTGCTGCGAAGCGGACCGGCAGGAGAGCGGGCATGCCCGGCAGGGGATGAGGAGAGGAGGGGAACGACGGTCCAGGACTGGCCATCCGCACGTCTGCCTGCCCTCCCGCTGTCCACGGCTCGAGGATGTTCCCTGCCTCTACTGTCCATCTTGCCCCGTCGGTGACGTCGTCCTGGTCCCAGCCTTCGTCGTCGCCTGGCTCGAGCGTCACTCTCGGACTGGACCGGCGAAGACCGCACTCTTGCTGGCGACGCCGGACGACCGAAGCAGGAAGCGCCGCGTGATACGACACGCCCTCCAAGTCGCACAGAGCCTTCCAGACAGCTGGTCAGACAAGAGAGAAGAGTAGCCGGAGACTTGAGTTGGTGTATCGTGCGGTAAAGGCCGGAGAGACTGAGGCGCGGACTGACCCTGATCGTTGGCGAGTCTGTTCCACGACCTGCTCACGGCATGACAGCGCACGAGGTCGTCAAACGACAGGTAGCTGAGGATGACGAGAGAAACCTCTGGAGGCAGCAGCTGAGAGGACAGCAAGTTGCGGAAGACGAGGAGCTGGTCAGACGACCTCGTCAGACGGAACGCGGAGGAGCTCGACGAACCGAGAGCAGATCCCGCTTGAGGAGAC
Organism: Mrakia hoshinonis; assembly: GCA_036245725.1. NCBI lineage: Eukaryota > Fungi > Basidiomycota > Tremellomycetes > Cystofilobasidiales > Mrakiaceae > Mrakia > Mrakia hoshinonis. The sequence goes on from BTPH01000004.1 coordinate 209,786, forward strand.
CGTCAATCTCTGCCTGCATCCGGATAAGCTCCGTTGTGGACAGAGAGCGGAGCATGTCGAGAGCCTCGTCTGCTTGGGGAAGAAGAAGGAGCGCAGACGCGTCAACCTCTGGGCGAGGCAGCAACCCCCGGCGGAGACGCCAGAACCGGTACGCACCTGCAGTCCGTCTGTTTCCGGTCCGCTCCTTCGATGCTTCGGATTGACTTGTCCGCATCGGAGCGGGCTCGTCGAGGATCATGGGGCCCAGTGTCGGGTTGTGTGGTGGCTGAGCTCGTTTGGGTGATCGCGGCGGAAGGAGACGGTGGTGAGCTTCGACCGTCCCTCTTTTGCCTCGAGCTCACCCTGCGTACCCAACCACAACTCACCACCCGACCCGCGTCCCTCTTTCTTCCTTCTCCCGGTCTCGGCTTTCTCGGCTCGGTTTCTCGGATTTGTACCCTCTTGGCTAGATGGCTTCCTCCCTGCTCGCGTCCAGGTCGGCCCTCGCGAGGTCGGCCCTCCGCGCTTCCCCCTCGGCCACCCTCCCCTCGTCCCCGTTCCGACTCGCATCGGCAGCCGCAACACCGCTCGCCCGTAGAGCGTTGACACTCTCTCCCTCCTCGTCTTCTTCAAAAGCGTCACCATGCGCATCTCGATCTGCGGTCTCGTTCTCTGGCCGACGTTTGCTGTCGAGCTCACCGTCTCGTCTGGCCAGCATTGCGCCCTCCACGCCAAAGCTCGACCCGGACGGCTTCATCGCGCTCGCAAACATCAGAACTCTCGCGGTAGTAGCACACGTAGACCACGGTAAAACTACCCTCGTACGTCCAAACCCATGCACGCACAGAGCTCTGACGACCAGCTCGGCTCGTCGGCCGGAATTTGAGAAGCGCGAGCTCACCGTCCGTCTCTGTCCGTCTGTCTGTGCGCACAGGTCGACCAGCTGCTTCGACAGTCTGGCACGCTCAAGAAGATGTCGGATGCTGTCCTCCAGGCCGGTGGTTCCGCCATCGACGCCGGAACCGACTCTGGGTTCGTCACGCGGGCGATGGACAGCAACGACCTCGAGCGAGAGCGGGGGATCACCATCCTCTCAAAGTGCACGTCCGTAAACTACAACGAGCACCTCATCAAGTAAGCGCATGTCAGCTCAGTTGCATACAATCTGGATCTGGCAGCTGATGACGTTTTTGGATATCTTGCTCGCTTCTCTCAGCATTGTCGACACCCCCGGTCACGCTGACTTTGGAGGAGAGGTCGAGCGTGTGCTCTCGATGGTCGACGGAGTCCTCCTCGTCGTCGACGCCACTGAGGGGCCGTCTACCCAGACACGATTCGTGCTCGGAAAGGCGCTCAAGGCTGGACTCAAGTGAGTAGGCTGAGCCTGAGGGTGGTCACGTCGCGGGTCTCATCGCCGCTGACCATGCTTTCTCTCTTCGCCCTGCAGGCCCATTGTAGTCATGAACAAGGCCGACCGATCGACCGCTCGTCCCGAGCAGGTTGACTCTGATATCCTCGACCTGTTTTGTGCTCTCGGTGCTTCGGACGAGCAGATGGAGTACCCGCTCATCTACGCGTCCGCAAAGCAAGGCTGGGCGTCCTCGACCCCTCCGGCCGTCCCGACCGCCGAACAGGAGGCGACCAACGTTGCCCCTGCCGACGACATGATTGCCCTGTTTGACATGATCCTGTCCGAGGTCCCGTCTCCCGCCCGGCTGGACCGAGCGAAGCCGTTCTCGATGCTCACCACCCAGATCGACTCGGACATGTTTGTCGGGACGCTCTACCTCGGTCGAGTCGAGAGCGGGACCATCATGATCGGAAAGAAGCTCATCGCCCTCGACCCGGAGGGCAAGAAGGTCGGCGAGGGCAAGGTGACCAAGCTGTTTGGACGAGTCGGACTCGACAAGGTCTCAATCGACAAGGCCGGAGCGGGAGAGATTGTCAGCATCGCAGGTATCGCAGGAGGAGGGGTCAACGTCACCATCGTCGAGGAGCACGAGGACATGCAGCCTCTGCCCTCCACCCCGCTCGACCCGCCGACGATCTCGATGTTCATCTCGCCCAACGACTCTCCGTTCGCCGGACAGGACGGAGACAAGCTCACCGCCGGAATGATCAAGGACCGACTGCACAAGGAGGCAGAGACCAACGTCGCCCTCCAGGTGCTCTCGAACCAGGAGTCTGCCGAGACGCTCGAGATCCGAGGCCGAGGAGTGCTCCACCTCGGGATCCTGCTCGAGACCCTCCGTCGGGAAGGGTTCGAGTTTGCCGTCTCGCCTCCTTCGGCGCTCATGAAGCGACACCCGGTCTCGAACGCAATCTACGAGCCGATCGAGGAGGTGACCATCATCGTGCCGACAGAGTTTATCGGCATGGTGACCGAGAAGCTGCTCAAGCGCAAGGCCGTCATGATGTCGTACGAGGAGGACGAGGGAAAGGTCAAGGTCGTCATGGAGGTCCCCGCTCGAGGTCTGATCGGATACGTGTCGGGAGAGTTCAAGAACGACGTCCACGGACAGGGGTCAGTCGATCCGGAGTGTCCGATCGTGCTCTCAAAGTGGCCGCCTTGCTGACCTGTCTTTCCTCTGTCGCCACAGAACGCTCAACCACATCTTCAAGGCTTACGAGCCCTATCGTGGAGAGATCGCCACCTCGCGTAAGGGATCGTTGATCGCCTCTGCTCGAGGAGAGGCAACCTCCTACGCCATCATGCCTCTGCAGGCACGAGGACAGATGTTTGTCTCGCCCGGAGAGAAGGGTCAGTCCCCTTCTATCCCATGCCTGCTCGCCTCATCTGCCCCGCTGACATTCTTCCGTCTTGCAGTATACGTCGGACTCGTCGTCGGAGAGTCAGCCAAGGGAGAGGAGATGAACATCAACGTCTGCAAGACCAAGCAACTCACGTACGTCGTCACCCTTCTTTCGCCCTACTCGTCTGCCTCACCCTGCTAACTTCTTCCTGCTGTTCGTCTACAGCAACTTCCGAGCGGCCGGAAAGGACGAAGGACTCGGAGTCGCGCCTGCGAACAAGATGACGCTCGAGGAGACGATCGCCTACTGTGCCGGAGACGAGTTGATCGAGATCACGCCCAAGGTTCGTCCACGTCCCAAGCCTGCCTCGCTTTTTTCGTTGAGCGCGCCTGCTGACATATCTTTCTCCTTTTTTCGTCCGTCTGCGTCTGCGTATTGTGCTCAGGTGATCCGACTCCGAAAGCGAGGACTTGAGGTTGCGGACCGAAAGAAGGCCGGGCACAAGTCTGAGCTTGGTGTGCTCGAGGGAAGCCAGATCCCTGTCGAGGAGGACAAGTAGACGCTGCCTGGCTCGGCTCACTACCCAACTCTACTTTACATAGACTATTCACGACCCCCTCACACCTTCCTTTCTTCCGCGAGCTCCCCCAGCGGAGTCGCTCGTGGAGATGTGATGACGAAACCCCTTCACACGATTGCGAGAGCGACTCAATGGATATGAGAGAGAGAGAGAGCATGAGAGATCCATCGTGATATGGAGAAAAGAGACGGGAGAAGGTCGTGAAATGAATGAAGCGGAGAGCAAGGCAGAGCAGAAGAGGGTGCCCGAAGACGAGCCAAGGGGGGATGAAGGGTCGAACAATGGTATAAAAGAGGTCGAAAAAAGGTAGCAGAAGGAGAAAAGGCGGAGATAGGTGAGGGAAGCGAAGCAGAGAAGCGGGAACGAAGCGAAATCAGAAGCCTTCCGTCATGGGCTTGGCAGTAAGCAGATCTGCGGGACAAGGGACAAGGGTCAGTATGGTTGTCCGCTGCATGGACATCGAAAGCAGTCTCACCTTTGGCGACATCTGCGTCTTTGCCCGTCAGTCCGACGTCGTCCGCACCGTTTGCGCGAAGGAAGGCCTCGACCTAGCAAACCAAAACAGACCCTGGTCAGCCCCGACCGGCAACGACAAGCCAAACGACTCGACCCGACTCACCTCATCCATCACACCGTCGTCCGCTCCTTCCTCGTCCCCTCCAACATCATCGTCCTCATCATCCCCGACCTCATCGATCGCGAACCTCTGTCGCTCCATCACAGCCTCATTCGCCCTCTGGACCATCTCCTTCTCCTCGCGCTCCTTCTTCTCGGCCGCGAGCGTCGTCGCAGACGCGGCCGTCTTGGTCGACGCGACAGACTCGACCGATGGACGCCGGCTGCCGGCAGCTCCGGGCGCAAGCAGGGACTCGCGAGGCTTGGGCTCGAGGGGTGCGTCGGGCTTGCCGATCGAGGGACGGTGGACGACCTGGTGGCGGCCGAAACGCTGTCCGAGGCCGTCGGCGACCTTGTTGAAGGTGCTCTTGTTCTCGTCGGTCAGGACCATGCCCATCAGCTGAGAAGAGAAAGCAGTGAAGACGGTCAGATCGGGCTGTCGCCACGGGTACAACAGCTGGAAACACGTGACTCACTCCTCTCCACAGTCCAGTCTTGGCCTGCTGAGCCGCCCGGTAATTGGCTACAGGCTCGAGCTGGAACGACTCGGACAAGTCAGACTCGAAGAAGGCCTCGAGCAGCTACGAGAGAAAGGCTTGATCAGTGACGGACCTCTGCACCACGAACAGGTATCGGCGAGACTTACCTCATCTGCCAGGACGACCATCCTGAACGTTGCGAGCGAGAGATAGGGTGATGAGTGGTGGCCGGGTGTGGCCGACGAGTCTGACCGCGGTCGAGTCGCAGCGGCCTTGATGGACTCGACAGGGATGAGGGTGCCCTCCTCTGGCGACGGTTCTGCTGGAATGACGGGCGAGTTCTCGTCGCCGAACTCGTATGCGTTGAGGATAAACTTGGACACCGCAGCGAGGAAGGCATCTCCGGGCTCGTTCCGGAATACGAAGAGAAGCGACTCGCTGAGGGACAGCACCTCGTCCTTGGTCAGGTAGCCGTCCTTGTTGTTGTCCTGGAAGCGGAAAGCCGATGCCGTATAATGTCAGCATCATAGCAGACCGTCTCGGGCGTCGGAAAAAGGATTGACTGACGTGAAGCAAGAAGAAGAACTCGATGGACTCCATGAGTCCGACGCCGATGATGCTGTCGAGACCGATCACGATGTCCTGGAGAGAGAGAGCGCCCTTCGAGGACCGGTCCCATGAGTAGAAAAGTCGGTCGATGAGCTCGTGGTCCGCTACCTTGCGCTCGACCCGCTCGAACCCAAGGTTGACGATGATCGTGTCCTCCCGGGCCCAGGTCGCGATCTCGGACAAGAACGTCCTGCGGGAAGAAGGAAGACAAGGTCAGTCCTGCAAAGAGGACAACAGACTGCGTGAAGACTCACCTGAACGTCCGGAGATCGATCCGAGTCTCAATCCTGCCCTCGTCTGCGGGGTTGGCAGCCCCTGGAGGCGTGCTGTTGCCAGAGACCTGGCCGTTGTCCTTTGTCGGGTCTGCGGCGCAGAGAGCGGCGAAGAACTTGTCTGAGACGCCGAGAGCGACAGTAGAGATCGTGTCAGCGGGCTGAAGTCGCATACAGACGACACAGGAAAAAAACTAACCGTAGATGATGGAGATCTGATCCTTTGTAAACTTTCCGTTCGTTTTCAGGTTCCGGACGGCCGCTCGCTTGCTGAACGACTCGATCTCGTCTGCGATCTGGGCTCGGAACTTTTTGCGCTCAGAGACGATCGTGTCCTCGGTGATGATTGAGAACTCGCGGAACGCGACGACGAGGAGCTCCTGGAAGTTTGTGATGGCCCGCACTCGAGCGTCCGGGTGGTCCGGGTGCGCAGAGTCGCCGATCGTGGCAAAGTACGTCCGCATGAGGCTGCACAGGGAAGGAGAGAGGATCGGTCAGCATAGATTGAGCGAGAGGGAGGAGGAGTGCAGACCGGGACCAACTTGATGAACATGCCGTCGTCGGTGACCTCGAGCAGCTTCTCGCCGTTGATCTTGAGGATGGCTGCAGGTCAGAAGCGTCGTGTAAGACAGAACCAGCCAAGAAGATCGAGAACTAGCCAAGAAGATCGAGAAACAGCTGGACTCACCGAGACCGATCTGGAAGAGGACCTTTGGCCCCATGGCCATGAAGCAGTCGACAACTCGGAACGCGAAGATGAGCGGCATCGAGTTGATGTACAGCGACAGGAACCACGGCAGCGACGCGACCGACAGCTGGACATCGACGCTCTGGAAGTGCTCGTGGATCATCGGCAGACACCGCGTCACCAGAGACTCAAACACCCGCTGGTCGAGCAGGGTGCCGTGCATCGAAGGGGAGTAGTACCCAGGCAGCAGTCGGTCGCAGAGGACCTCGAGCAGCCAGAACGCTTGCTCCTCGGACATGTAGCTGGAGGAAGACGATCGCAAGCAAAGGTCAGTGACGGCAGCGGTGAAGTCCTGCTCATAGCGAGGTCTTACTCACATGAGGATGGCTGCTACGAGGATGTTCATCGCCTGGCAGTAGCCGAGCTCGGGGTTGCGGAACGAGTAGGCGGTAAGCACTCGTCGGAGGCTGCCGATGCCTTCCTCGTTCTGGAAGCCTTTGTACTCCGGCAAACTTCGGTAGCTAGAATGACAAGAGCGAACACATAGGTCAGATGACGTCTCATCTGATCAGAAGGTGAGAGCAGACGTACAGGTCCTTCTCGATCTCATCAGTGGCGGGCGTGATGGTCCCCTTGTTCTCGAGCAGGATCTTCTCATACACTCCCTTGTTCGCGAAGCGGAGGTCTACGAGGCCAGGAAAAGCATCAGTCGCTCGATACTGGTCAGAACGAGGGCCTGATTGTGACTCACATATCGATCCGGACAGGGTCTCCCAGAGCTCTCCTCGCAGACGCGACGGCAACCCAACCTGGAGCAGACGCTGGAAAGGCGGATAGCGCAGGACTGGACAGAGAACAAAAGGTCAGGACAGAATCAGAGGCATTCATTTGCTAGGGAGCGATGCCAAACTCACGCGTCAACGACCGGCCGTGAGCTGAGTAGGCAAGGTGAGGCGGTGAACAAGGGGGACGGTCAGCTCCGTCGGTCGGCAACTCGCCCTGTACTTGCGCGAGGTTAACGACGACTCACTGGCCAGGTACTCCTTCCACAGCTTGATCTTGCTCCTCTCCCTGAGCTTCCTCGCGTCCCCTGGGAACCCGTGGGTCTCTCCCAAACCTCGCTCGTAGATTCCCTTTCCCTCGCCTCCCGCCCCGCGCGCGTCCCCTTCGGTCGTGTCGTCCTCGACGGCGGTGAGCAGGTACTCAGAGTACAGAGACGCGGTGAACGGCTTGAGCAGCTTCATTTGAGGGAGCTGAAAGATGCGCAGATCAACGAAGAAAGAAGGTCAGCCCAAGCTCGGCACGAGCCGGCGTCTGTGAGCTCGCAGCTGGACGGCAGAGCTGAGCTAAGACGGATGCGACGGCGGACATAGACGCACCTGAGCTTTGAGCGCATCTCTGAGAAGGATGCAGAAGTGCTCCGCGGTCGGCAACAGACTCGTCAATTGGAGGATCTGCAGACGGTCGAGCGCGGCAACGAGGCGAGGGGGATGGTCAGCTCTCCCATCTCTCGCAGCGACCAGCTCGAGCTCGTCCGCTCCGTTCGACCCCACGGGCGCGATGCAGACAGGAGAGGACTGACCACTCGAAGACCGTGCCAGAGTCCCACCCCGAGGGCGAACACGCCTGCCCTCGAGTTTAGGCGTTCTACGCGACGGATGCAGAAGAGGGGGATCGTGAACCGCGCAGACCGCCGGTCGAGAGACAGAAAGCACAGGAACGGAGGGAGGAGGTACAGCCGGCCAGCCTGGCAAGAAGTACAGGATTGGTCAGCACATCGATGTATATCAGCTGAAGTATGTCTTGTGGGACGACGACGGCCGCGCTCGGCTGAGGTGAGCTCGACCGCCCCCTCCTCCCGCACCTGGCACTCACATGGACCGCCTCGCCCTCTATGCTCAGCACACAGTTGATCTCCATCCCCTTGAGACCGTGCTCGTCAGCCTTGTTGATGTTGAAGAACTCGCGCGTGTTCTCGTCCTTTGAAGAATCAACATGCCGTCGAAGATGGTGAGGGAGGGACATCCTGAGCGAGTGGGAGGCAACTGGAAGTAGGTCGCGAAGGGGGGGACGGGAAGGCGGGTCGGATCCAAGGTCCGTGGGTGGTGACTGATGGGGGTGGGAAGTACGGGTAGACAGGCAAGCGGTCGGGGCGAACCGAGATGGGCGTTGCAGCGTTGCAGGCTGCAGGGAGAGCCTCGAAGGCGATTGACTTCTGGGCCGCGCTTGGCCGAGTGACAACCGTCGGCTTCACTCCGCTTGCCCTTTCCTCAAGCGAGATGAAGAAAAGTGAAAGAGCATACGATTGAGAAGAAGAAAGAACCCCGGAAAGAAAGACCGGAACAAAACAGAGCAGACATGAAAACTAAACTCCTCTAGGCACCGGACTAGTCGTCCTCTTCGCTGGCCGACGCCTCGCTCTCGCTCTGCTCTGCCTGACCTGCGCTCTGACTGAGCCCGCTGGGTCCCGCACCTCCACCTCCTCCACCGCCAAACTTGAGCATGACCCTCGGTGCCGGGTGGCCCTGCTCGCTCTGCGTCGCCGGGGTCGACGCGCCCGTACCAGGTGCGGTAGTCGAGTCTCCTCCTCCGTCTCCGTAGCCGGATGAGGCAGCCGTCGAGAATGAGCCGGGAAGAGGAGGGTTCTGGGAGGTGATGTGCTGGGCCCAGAGCGTGGGGAGGTAGGCCTCGAGTGTCTTGGCGTCGGTGTAGACCCACGAATCGGGCGCGTTGAAGGCGTACGCGTTGGAGAAGATCTGTCAATCACCAGTGAACACAATTCGGCGTTAGTGACGAGACGGAGCAAGAAGAGGGAGGACGGTCGGACCCACCAGGGAGAAGTCGTCGTAGAGCTTTCCGACGTCCTTGTTGTACATGCCCATCGAGATCTTCTTCTTGATCGTCTTCATGTGCACAGGCTTCTTGATCATCTGGGAGATCGAAAGTAGGTCGGCAATGACGCAAGGCAGCGTCAGTCGCGAGTCAAGAAAGAGGAAAGGCAGGAGAGCGAGGGAGAGGACGGACGAGGTGATATGACGGGTAGTCCTGCTTGCTGACGGGCTCCATGAACGCAGCCATGTGCGGCTGGCCCATCTCGGCGTTCCACAACGAGGCCATGCCGTCGTAAACAGCAGTCGCAGCAGCCTGAAAGCAAAGGTTGGAGTCAGCGATGATCGTCCGTGGCGAGACGATCGTAAGGACGTACCTTGATTCTCTGCTTCTCCTCGGGAGTAGGGGCGACCTTGCGACGCTTGCCGTCCCTCTCGTCGTCATCTGCGAGCGACGGGGTGACCGAGTAGGACGGTCCGCCTCGCTTCCTCTTTCCTTGCGAGTCGTCGTCCTCGTCGTCCTCGACAACGTTGTTTCTCGGTCGACCTCGCTTTGCGGGTCCCTTTGCGGGTCCTCTCGACTTCTTGCCGGCGTAGGGTTCGTCCGAGTCGTCCTCGTCGTCTGAAGAAGGCAGGTCCGTCATCTTCTTGGACGATCGCCGGTCGGTCGTCGCTCGTCGTCGCGTGGTGAGGTCCTCGGCGTTCTGGTCCTCGACGTCCTCGAGTTGCTGAGAGTAAAAGAAGATGATTGTCAGTACCAGCAGCAACAGAGAAGACAGAAGGCACGGGGCCCGATGCGCTGACTCACGTTGAGGAACTGCTCCTCGGTCAGCCCGTCGTCGTAGACGACTGCGGCCTTTACTCGCTGACCTCGTCCCTCCTCCTCCTCCTTCTCGTTTGAGACGATGACGACGTCCCTCTTGTAGACCTCGGGGACCTCGTCGTCCTGGATCAGTCGCTCTGGCTTGGGTCCGATCCCGCCGATCGCGTCCCAGTCTCCCTGCGCGCGGGCCTCTCGCTCGCGGTCCATGCGCTGGAAGATGGGCATCTCGTGCTCGCCTCGGGCGAGGAGCTCGTTGATCTCGTCGTCGCCCATCTCGCCGTTGTCGTCGTCGTCGCCCTCGTCGACCTCGGCCTCGAGCAGAGACCGGAGGAGGGCCTCCTGCTCGGCGGCGGAACTCTTGTTGTCAAACTTTCCGGCCTGGATCACCTTCCCGTCGATCGCGAGCTTGCCCTGGGCGGTGGCGAGGATGTCCTCCTCGATCGACTTGTTGGTGACGAGTCGGAAGATCTTTACGACCTTCTTCTGTCCGATCCGGTGCGCTCGGTCCTGCGCCTGCAGATCCGCGTGCGGGTTCCAGTCAGAGTCGTAGATGATGACCGTGTCCGCGGTCTGCAGGTTGAGTCCCAGTCCTCCGGCTCGGGTCGAGAGGATAAAGATCTTGTACGGCGAGTTGGGCGCGTTGAACTTTGTGATGAGGTCGGTTCGGTCGTCGGCCTTTGTGGATCCGTCCAGTCGGAGGAGCTGGTCGCCGTAGCCTCGGTAGATGAGGTAGTCCTCAAAGATGTGCATGATGTTGACCATCTGGAAGAACATGAGCACCCGGTGGTCGGTCGCAAACAGCTTGGGCAGGATCCGGTCGAGGAGCTCAAACTTTCCCGACGACCTCCACAGCCGGTCGTCCGACACCTTGAGCGGGTTCACCTGCGCCTCGATCGCCTCAATCACGAACGGATGGTTGCAGATCTTTCGGAGCTGCATGACGGTGTTGTTGAGACCCTTGACAATGTTGCTCTTGCCCGTCTTGTCCATCCCCTCGGACTGGAGGAAGCCGTGCTTGCGGTAGGTTGTGTAGATGCGCTGCTGGAGGGCCGACATCTTGCACTTGATGACCTTTTCGACCTTGTCGGGCAGCTCGCTCTCGACGTCCTTCTTGAGTCGTCGGAGCAAGAAGGGTCGGAGCACCTTGTGCAGTCGTCGGATGATGAGCAGCTGCTCCTCCTCGTTGATGCCCATCTTGTCCGACGCGCCAGAGTTGGCAAACGGCGTGTTGAACCACTCGTCGAACGACTTGACCGAGTTGAAGATCTTTGGGAGCACAAAGTTGAGGAGCGCCCAGAGCTCGGGCAGGTTGTTCTGCAGCGGCGTTCCCGTCAGGATCAGACGGTAGCGCGAGGTGTAGTAGAGCGAGAGCGTCTGCGAGAGCTTTGACTCTGCGTTCTTCATCCGGTGTCCCTCGTCGATGATCATGTGCACCCACTTGATCTTGCCGAGCAGCGCCTTCTCGCGGATAATGTACTCGAACGTCGTGATCAGCACCTGGAAGTTTCCGCTCTTGATCCTCGTGGCGGCGTCCCGTCGGGCCTGCGGGGTTCCCTTGTAGATGACGGTCGAGACCGAGGGCGCCCACTTCTCAAACTCGAGCGTCCAGTTTGTGATGGTCGAGAGCGGGACGATGACGAGGTACGGGCCGTGCTGCTTCTTTGACTCGATCAGGAACGTGATGAGCGAGAGCGTCTGGATCGTCTTCCCGAGTCCCATCTCGTCGGCGAGGATCCCGTTCAGCCGGTTGTTGTACAAAGAGACCATCCACTGGAGTCCCTTGATCTGGTACTCCTTGAGCTTGCCTCCGACGAGGATGCTCGGCTGCTGGGTAATCTTCTCGGTGATGCGGTGCGAGACGGCGTAGTACGAGACCTTGTTTGGGTCCTCCCCTGGCTCGGCCTCTTCCTTCTTGCCTCCAAACATGGTCTCGTCCGCCTCTCCCTTCTCGGTCTCGAAGGGCAGCTCGTTGTGGTCCTTGTGGATGTCGTCGTTCTGCTGGGCGACGACGGCCTGGGCGAGCGAGTCGAGGTACGAGTCGGTCTGTCGGATCAGGTGCGTGATCCGCGTGTCCTTTGCGGTGTCGATCAGCTTGAGATAGGCCTCCTCGTCGTCGTTCTTCAAAGCGCGCAGACGCTCCTTGGAAATGCGCTCGACCCGCTTCTGCTCCTCCTTCTCGGTCGTAGAGTGGTACGACAACACCATCTTGCCCATCTTGCGCTGTCGGTCCGTCGCCGCCGCTCCTGCGCGGACGAGCTCCTTGCCGTGGTTGCAGATCATCGAGACGTAGTCGAGCTGCTTCTGCTTGACCTTCTTGTCCCGCTCGGCCCGCTGCTTTCGCTCGAGCTGCTCCGTCTGCCGCGCGTCCCGGATCGCAATCTTCTTTGTCCGTCGGAACTGGGTCCGGTCTGTCGCGAGCGCGGACGAGGTGTTGAGCGAGCGGACGAGGTCCTCGCGGAACTGCCTCTGCTTGTCGAGCAGGCCGAGCGACTTGAGCTCAATCAACGCTCGCAGCTTGGCCCCCGCGTTGGCGTCCTCGGACTGGATCAGACCCGACACCTCCTCCGGCCCTGCGCCCTGGCCGAGCGTGGCCGGCAGCTGCTCGAGCTCCTCGATCCGCCATCGGATCCGATTCTCGATCAACCGGTTGCGCTCCTCGAGCAGCGCGTACGGGTCGATCCCGGTAGGCATGATGGACGGGATCAGCAGCTTCTGCTGCTTGGACGCAGACAGGCTCGTCGCAGGGGCCGGTCGCTGGAGGAGCGTGAGCGGGTGGGTGAAGGCGTTGTACGGGTGGATGCCAGACTCCTTGTCGTTCTCCATCGCGTACGGGAGAACGACATCGGGCTTGTCGTCCTTGGCTGGGTCGAGTCCTCCAGTGGCGTCGGCGTCTCCGTTGGTGGCCGGTGCTGCTGACGCGTCTGCGGCTGCTGCCTTGTCCTTCGCCTCGGTGGCTCCGGCAACGTCGACGGCAGCGTCTGCAATCTTCTTCTCGAGCCCTTCGCTGAGTGCGTTGTTGGTCGCCTCTCCGGGTGCTTCCGAGCTGTCCTTGTCGAGCCCGAACGCGGTGGCCGCCTGTTGAAGGTGCGGAGGGAGGGGTAGGTTGCGGTTGAGCAGCTTCCAAGAGTGGATCTGCGTGCGGACCTGCGCAATCTGCTCGGGAGTCAGGTTGTTGGGGATCAGGGAAGCAGGGTTGGGTCCAGCTCCGTTGGCAGCTGCTCGACAAGCGACGAGGTCGACTCGGTCAGCCGCTCGAGGACGAGGCACGCAGGGAAGGACGGAACCAAGGTGCTCACCTCCGTTCGCTTGACTCTGACTCTGCCGACGTTGCTGGTTCTGGTTGTACACCAGTTTCCTGTGGTCGAAAGGGAGGCCGGCAAGGTCAGGAACGAACGGATCGGCTCCTTCACGAGCTCGGTTGAGCTCGCGAGGGAGATTGACGTGACTGGATGGGAGCACTCACGTCCACTCCTGCGCCTTTGAAAACATCTTGACCACGTTCATCAGCTGAGCAGCCTCGAAAGAGTTCTGCTCAGTCTGGCCCTGCGACCGAAGCGCTTGCAGACGCTGCACGGAAGAGAGCAAGCCGTGCAAGGAGGGAGAAGGGAGCAGAGGTCAGCTCGACTCGTGTCTCGCGCCCTTCCTCGCTAGGCCAGCGTCCGAGCTGGCTCTCTAGGTTCGAAGACAGCAAGGGCTGGGCTACTTACTCCTACTACCGCCTTGAACTTGTCCTTTGTCATTCCCTGAGCCATCTCTGGGGTCAAACCGGGCGGCAAGGGCGGTCCTCCTGGCTTGCCAAACGCCTCGAACACCGATTGAGAACCCGACGACGGCCCTCCTCCCTGCAAGAGACCAGACGGCTGCGACAGCTGAGAGGAATCAAACATGTTGCCCTGCTGTTGGGGTTGCTGGTGGGAGGACGAGGACGCGGAGGGGTGGGTGGATGGGTCGTTCGCGTGCGTCGACGGAGACTGCAGCGTCGACGGATCCATGGCAGGCGAAGGAGGACAACGACCAGACAGGGAAGGCTCCTCTCGGACAGCAACTACTGATGGAGAGCGGGATGGGGGCGAAAGCTGGCGACGCTCTAGGCTCAGGCGAGGGAGATGGGAGGACGGAGGCGCGGACGCGGACGAACGCGAGGTGGGCCAGACGAGATTGGGTTGAGGGGAGGAAAGGTCGGCGCGCGGGAAATGGCCCACGCTCCGGATCAAGTGTGCGATCCGAACCACGACGACTCTCAGACACAAGGGCCAGGTCAAGTTCGGATGGATTATGTTATAGGCTGATACTCTAAATGGAAATGATCGTCAAAAGTCGTAAACGAGAAGGAAGGGTTCAGGGTCGGTCGAGATGAGATGCGTGTTGTCAAAGCCTTGTCCGCCAAAGCCTCCTGAGTCCAGAAGCAAAGTCGGGTAACAAAGCATAGACAATTCGCTCGACTCATACTCTAGGGTCCACCCTCTCATAGACGGGAAGGTCCAAGGTATCCTCCTGGCCAGACTGACGAACGACGGCAGCTCGAGTCTCAACATCTCGCTCGCTGGGAGCCATCGCGGTGCTGGGCGGTGGGGGAACGTATGGAAAGATGCTTGACGGAGGAAGCGAAAGAAGGAAGCGAGTCTCGTAGATCCTGAGTGGGAAGGGTTAAGCGTCAGCAGACAGTCAGAGGGGACCGCGGAGAAAGGAAGAAGACCAACTCTGCCGCAAAGTGCGAGATCTACGCGTCACGAAAGAGAGCGATCGTCATTAGTCACGAGCCTTAGACACAAGTTGGAACGATTAAAGCACTGACGTTGCGAGCGCGCATCTCCTGTCGGGCCAGAAGAGATCACATCTCCGGTCAGCAGCTGAGCTGACATTTCGCTTCGCGACAGGGTCTGAGAGAGGACGCACCTTCTCGAGCGCAACCAAACGAGCTTGGACGTCCTTCTTGTTCCTCTTGTTGTAGTCGCAGTATCCGTGGAGGAGCATCTCGGCCCATCCAGGCTCTCGCTTCGCGCGTCCTCCTGCCAACGCGCGCAGGACGGCCGTCTCGGACTCTACGAATCCGTCCACAGCCCTACGTGCTAGGAAAGCAGCCGTGTCTTCGGGTGCCAACGAGAGGGCGGTGAAGCCCTGAGAGACGCTGGGAGCCGTCCGCTTGCCGACCGGAAGCGACGTGGAGAGGCGTAGAGATGGCGGCAGCTTGTGTTCTGATCGGACTTGAGCAAATCTGTAACGGCAAGAGTCAACCTGTCTGTCAGTCGAGCTGTCATCTGCGCCGCTGACATAGCAGAAAGACCAATCTTACGCGATGTCGAAGCGTTCAACCTGATCGAGAGGTTAGGGTCAGGGCGAACGTTGGTACGCCTTTGGTGCACAGATTGACTCACTTTGGCTTCCTGCAACCGCGACTCGAGCTCGTCCAAGACTACAGCGACCTGCTCCAGGGTCCTGCCGCGTGTAAGAGCATGCTTGATGTAGCGGCGCAGGCACGGCTTTCCGTCGTATGGATCCGTAGCTGTGGTCGGACAAGGTCGATCAGCCACAAGGCCTGGGCTTGGGATATCAGACCGAGTGGACATGCGACGTACCTTCCATCAAGGCCTGCCAGACGTCGTCTGGTGTCTCCAAGGGCGTTGTCGAGTATGTCCGGTGCGGGCCGAGGAAGACGGCCGATTCGCGTAGGCCGACCTGTTGGCGGACAGAGATGAACCTGCGTTGGTGCGTCTACGATCAGTGACGCGAGGGTAGACGCAGCCGCGAGATGTTCAGTGTGACTGACTGTTCTGCGAAGCATCCGGACTGAGAACAAAGCACGACCGACATTGGCGGGTGAGCTCGCGTTCTGAGTCGCTTATCACCGCGGTCCGCCGGTCCTGCTGCTTGCGGAGTACTCACCCCATCCTGGGTCGCAGACTGGACCAGATAGCGAACAAGGAGTCAGGCAAAGCTGCCTGATATCGAGCGAGCTTGAGACTGTGTAAGACTGACCTGTTCGAGCTCGGCCATGACCTGTTCCCCTTGGTAGGTCGCCCACGAGGGTGCCTCTCCGTAGACGACCGTCTGCCGTTTATAAAATCCTGAAATCACTATCCGCGCCATCGCAGCGTTCGTCGACGATGGAGAGATCGCAAGCTGGCCTGCACATACACACCAGGGTGAGCTCGGGCAGTCGACTGGCAGTCTCGTCTCGTGCAGTCGCGACCCCACTCACGCAGTGCTGCGACGGCTCCGAGCTCAGACGCGATCGCGACTCCATAAGGCACGAGAGCAGACATGACGTGAGGTTGAGCAGAGGTGTTCGGGTGGGTGGTGGTGGCACGTCAACGTCGCCGGACATGGGCCGACAGGCAGCTCGGCGACTCGGTTCGGCATGACTCGAACGAGATGGCCGCCTTTGCCGGGCTCGTGGCGAGGGCATATCGACGCGACTTTCAATAACTAAGTCGATCATCCAGGCGAGCGACACGATAGCTTCCGATGATTTGAGATGCATCGGCGTCTGCGGGTGAGGACCCGAACGGAAAGCGACCCATGACGTCTGGCGGGTGAGCTTCGAGCCCTCTTGCCCGTCCTCGCTCGCCATCGGCATGTTGCCCTCCAACGTTTACATGCTCCGCACCCTCGCACGCAGAACCCTCACCCCTTCCCTTGCCCGCACCTTCACCACCACACTTCCTGTCATGACTGTCAAGGTTTCCCCCACGTCCGGCACAGAGTCCAAGCCGCCCCAGCACAAGATGGTCAGTCCGCCGTCCATCCTCCTTCTTTCTCATTCTTCGTCGTGGCCGCAATCATCACCCAGAGCTGACCTCGTGGCGCACGTTCCTCCTCTGCCTTCTTGTTTGCAGGCGTACTTCCCCAACATGACCCAGGTACGTCCATAGCCATCGGAACCAAGGCCGACGAGTCGTGGGCTGATCGCTCGATCTCGACCTCCACTGGCGTCTCTGCTCTCTCAGTCGCTTCCGTCCGAGTCGTCAAACTTCCGGACCGTCCTCTGGACTGGACAGTACTCGCAGGTCGTCCTCATGACCATCCCAAAGGGTAAGCCCGCCATTCATACATGCTGACGCTAGCGAGCGCGTCGCACGGATCGAACGCGCCAGAGGTCATCTCGGCGAGCGCCATCTCGCTCGACCATCATACTGACTTTGATTTTTTTGCGCTGCTCTTTATTAGGCGGTGACATTGGAGACGAGGTCCACACTGTCGACCAGGCGCTGACGTTCACGTCCGGAGTTGGAAAGGCCATCATCGCCGGAGAGGAGCAGGTCAGTCGGACGAGCGCATACCAGGACAAAGGACCGCTGAGATTGCGAGCTCACCTCTTCTCTCCTTTCGCTTTCTCGTCTTTGTCCCCCAGGCTGTCAAGGCCGGAGATCTCGTCGTTGTCCCCGCTGGAACGCAGCACCAGTTCCTCAACACGGGAGAGACTCCGCTCATCTTGTACACCATCTACTCGCCCGCCGAGCACAACCCCAAGACCGTGCACAAGACCAAGGAGGAGGGAGACAAGCACGAGGATGATGGAGAAGACGAGGCTCCCGCGAGTCGATCTTACACACGGGCACCGGTCTTAGACGGATGGAAGCAAAAGCTGACTTGATCCTCTGCCCTTTGCACTTTCCAGGCCTGGGCCCACAAGTCTGTCAAGGAGAACGAGGAGGCCGAGAAGGCCAACAAGTAGCTCCCTGGCCCGCCAGCGTCCAGATCACAATGTAGCCTTACTTTCACATTGCCGGGAGGAAGAGGTAGAGGCATTTGGGCGCGTCCGTCGCTTCCGCCTTGTTTTTCGAGTCATCTCCGTCTCGCCTGCAAGCAACCTGAAAGCAGCAAGAAAGCAGTAAGACAAGTCCAAACGCGAGCAGTGACACTGTGATACAACTTCGCACGGCGACGGTCACTAAATTGCGAGGGCGATCACGTCGCCCACTGCCGGCGGCTCGAGCGCGGGGAAGCGAGCGATCGTCGGCTCAGCCCTCCTCGACTGTGCCTCTCTGCCTCCCTTCTCGCGACCTGTCCATGTCAGTCTGAGACGGGTGTATGTACGAGTATCTCGACTTATCGGTTCAGACTGGAAAGCGAAGTCCCGTTCCGAGCAGAGCGGGTGAGGGATTGTGCGCGGAGGATGGGCCCAGGCTGAGTCCCAATCTTGCCCCACCGTTCGAAGAAACTGACAAGCACGCCCAGCTTCTGCTTTCTCCCTACCGTCCACCCACCACTCGACCACCCCACTCAGCTCAGCCTCACCTTCGCCTCTCTCGTTACTTCACCCTCGGTACCCTCGATGGCCTCTCTGACGTCCTCTCCTCTCGCGTACACGACCAACCTGTCCTCGCAGGGCGCGCCTGGCTCGTCGTCCTCAGGGCCGACGCGGGCTCAGGCGATAGCAGACCAGCAGGCAACGCTCGAGGACGAGGCAGCAAAGCTCGACCGCCTGCTCGACGCTGCGTTTGGTCATCAGTCGATCGAGAAAAACACCTGGGTCGAGGTCAGTTCGTGTGTCTCTCTGGAGGGACGAGGGAGGGAGGGAGGGAGGGAGGGGTGAGCTCTGTCGAACGTGCTCGCCGCGAGCTCACCGCCCTCGTCCGTGTGGGGTCTCAAACCTGCCCTCCCCTTATCGCACAAACGCTGACTGGCTTGCTTTCCACTTTCCTGTTGGTTGACGGCCTATGCAGCTTGCGCATGAGATCTTGTCGGACGAGAATGTGACGCCCCAGCAGATTGGTCTGGCCGCGTCGTACGGTGCGTTCCGGCGGTTCATCATGGACGACCAGAGACTCTGTGGAGGAGGATGGGCGCCTTGGATGGTCCAGCCACGCAGGGGAGACGGTGGGAAGGAGGTCCTCGAGTGCAAGTGAGTCGACCTCTCGTTTCGTCTCCTGTTCTCTGCCGCTGCTGCTTCTCGCCCCATCGTTTGTGGCAGGCGCGGCGGGCGAGAAAGTGACTCGAGGCCGGAGCTGATCGTGTTTGGTCCCCCCTTCACCTTCCCCTCGCCCTCGCTCCTTTCCTTCGACAGCATCCGATACGCGCAGGATCTGATCCACACCCTTTTCAGCCGAGCACGGTTCTCGATCCGGGAGGGAGACTACTCGATCGCAAAGGAGACGGCCCGCAGGTCGCTCCTCGCCACCCTCGTCAGGACGGGAGACCTCCCGACAGACCACGTCAGACGAGGATCAAGCTCAGTCCCAGTCTTGTCCGCCGCAGAGGAGGTCAGTCTGATCGTAATGCAGCGCGCTGAGACCTCTCGGCCTTGCTGACTCTCTACGCTGCTGGTTTTCACGCATCCAGGGCTCGATCCTCGAACTCCCCCACCTGTCACCCTCGCTCCGACCGACGGAGCTTTCCCTCTCGCCCCACGGGTCGCCAGTCCTGCTCGCGACAAACGACTCGTCCCTGCCGACTCTCGACCTGCGCGCCGAGCCGCCCCTGACGCCGTCCGACTCGCCTCAGATGTCGCCCAAGCAGTTCGGCCTCGGGCTCTCTGGCCGAGGCGGCTTCAAGCTTGAGCTCGGCAAGTTTGAGCTCGGCGCGAGGGTGTTTGAGGAGGAGCCCGAAGAGGGGATGAGGACACCCAGGGCAGAGAACAAGCAACTCAGGCCTCTCATCCTCTAGGCTCGCCGGCCATCTACACTTCCGCTTGCTCGTCTCTCGCTCATGTTCTCTCGCACACACGCACACGATACCCTCCAATTTAGATGTCTTCCTCAATCTGCCTCATCTGCTTAGCATACCTCTCACTATACCCCATCCGATCACTAGACTATCCGCTCCTCTCACGACTTTCATGCCCTCTCTTTCTCTCCATCTGCTTTTCTTCTGTCGCATCCCAATCATGTTGTTTCTGAAACCGAAGCTCGTGACTCGTAAGTATACCGAAAGCGCACCTACGATGTCGATCTGACGACGTGGACGCTCCCGCTCAGGCGGGGCGAGCCCGAGGACGAGCTCTCGACCTCACGAGCTCACCGGTCTGCCTTCTCCCTTCGACTGCTTCCGACCGTTCGACCTCGCCCTCTATCACTCGGAGCAGATGTCAGCACCGCAACGGCTGTTAGTAGTAGGCGGTAATGGATTCCTCGGTCAGTCCTCATCTCGCTCTTGTTCGATGGTCGACGGCATGACGGTCGGCTGATGGTGAGCTCACCCTTTCCTCCGTCTTCCCAGGATCGGCCGTCTGCCGGGCTGCCATCTCTCGAGGATGGGACGTACACTCGCTCAGGTGAGTCCGTACCTCGTATGATGTCTCGAGTGAGCTCTTCCGAATGCTGACTGTTCCTCTTTTGTCTACAGCACGTCTGGTCGCCCGCCAAAGATGCCCGGAGGAGAGACGCCTGCCTGGACGGACAAGGTCGGCAGCCGACATCCTCCTCCATCTCTTCACCTTGCCTGCACTAAACCCTTCCCTCTCCTCCTCGGTCAGGTAACCTACCACTCTGGCTCTGCCTTTGAGCCGTCGACGTTCTCGCACCTGCTGCCCGAAACGACCGCGGTCGTGCACTCGATGGGCATCCTCCTCGAGTCAGACTACAAGGGCGTCGTCCGCGAAGGGAGCCTGCTGGGCTTGGCAGGGCGACTGGTTGGTATGGGTGGGCTTGGGGAGAACCCGCTGAAGAAGAGTGCAAGTCATAGCGGCGGAGGAGGCGGGGGAGCCGGGAAGGGCGGGTACGAGAGGATCAACCGCGATTCAGGTCAGTCCGAGCAGCTTCATCCTTAGGCCATGCAGACGACGAGACTGACTCATCTCGTCCGACGAACTCGCCAGCTTTCTCTGTCCTACGCACACTACTTGCTTCTAAAGCGTCGTCCTCTTCCGCCGCGACGCCTTCCGCTTCATCACCAACAACGCCCACACCATTCGTCTACGTCTCTGCCGAGGACATCTTCCGACCTCTTATCCCCGCTGGATACATCTCGTCCAAGCGTCAAGCCGAGCAAGGCATCCAGGAGCTCATCTCGGCGCGCGACGAGTCGCAGAGGGAGGTGACCCCGTTCATCGTCCGCCCTGGTGCGTCAATTCCTCGTGTTGTCGTTCTTCTTTGGCTCCTTCACCCTGACTGAGCATCTTTCCTCTCGCTTCCCAGGAATCATGACGCACCCTCAACTCCGCCCGTTCCTCGCCCCGCTCACGCCGCTCCTCGCCCTCTCCTCTGCCCTCCCTCCCATCCTGCCCAACATCCTCCGCGCCGTCTCTCCCACACCGCGGTTCAACACGGGCGCGGACGTGGGAAGTGGCGGGGAGAGCATGGCTCGGTTCCTGGAGACGCGGACGATGGACGTCGACGAGGTCGGGGAGGCGGTCTGTGTCGGGATCGAGCGCGGGCTGGGAGGCGTGTTTGGGGTCGATGGGCTCAAGAGACTGGCTGCATAGGGATGGATGTGCTTGCTTATGCTGTAGGTATGGCGGATCATCGCCTGATGACACTTGCTCTTGGGGAATGAGAGCGCTGTTTGAGGTCGGCCCACGTGCAGTGTCGTCGTTACGTTTTGATCCGGAGAGTCGGCTCTTGGTCAGCTTGTTGACTACGAATCAATTGTGTAAACTTGCCTGCTGGCCGTCATGTTGCGTCAGCGACCAGGGACGCGGTGTACGAGGGGTCATCTATCGTCTCCCGGCGGC
The DNA here is from genome assembly GCA_036245725.1 of Mrakia hoshinonis. Lineage (NCBI taxonomy): Eukaryota > Fungi > Basidiomycota > Tremellomycetes > Cystofilobasidiales > Mrakiaceae > Mrakia > Mrakia hoshinonis. Next base: position 231,024 of record BTPH01000004.1, read on the forward strand.
GCGCGTCGAATGCGAGCTCAACGATCATCTCCTCCCTCTTCCCTCCACCTCCTCCGTGTACGATGGCCTCCTCTAGCGACGAAGAAGCGGACGACTACCGACCCGACAAGGCAAGTACCTCCAAGTCCAAGTCTCCTCCCAAGAAGGGCTCTGCGGACAAGGACAAGAAGGAGAAGAAGGACCCCGCCGCAGGGTCGAAAGACATCCGATCGTTCTTTGTGAGTCGACAAGCAGGGCAGCCAGCCAGGACAGACTCGGCTGGCGCGACAAGGTGCTGGCTGCGTGTATGAGTGTGTCAAGTGTGGTCGCTCCGGGCTGTGGCAGCTTTCTGGTAGGACGAGGGAGGGAGGTCGAGTTGGTGAGCTCGACGGGTGGAGCTCGCCGAGAGGGTCCGTCAGACGGTCGCGAAGCACCAGCCATCATAGGCTCTGCTGGGTCCGATCGACTCTCGAGACGAGCTCGAGTCGGTCTGGTAATCCATGTGTGCACGCGGAAGCTGTCGAGAGCTGGCGATGAGGCCCAAGCGAGCAGAGTGCGAGCTCACCGGGGTCATCTCCGCATCCTCCCCTCGTTCGACTCGACCGGTCGGACAGGTCCGCAGGATCGCCACCATCGTGGACCAGTGGCCGGAACTGGACCGGTACACCCGCGCCGAATCCAGTACTGCGTGAGCTAATCAGATCTTCTCATCTGTGCCTTGACTTGTTAGGGTGGCGGTGGAGGGAGCTCCCAACCGTCTGGATCAGCAAAGAAGGCCGCACCTGCCTCCTCGGGCCCACCAAAGAAGACCACAGCAGCACCACTCAAGAAGGCAAACCCAGAGAACAAGACAGACGACGACGCACCGATCGTGATTGGTCAGTCCCAGACCGCTCGCTTGCCTCATGTCCGGTCACGTCGCCGGAACTGACAGATCGCCTTCTTGTCGATTTGCAGACTCCACGGACGACGACGTCAAACCGTCAGTGTACCTCCAAGGGATGAAGGGTCAGGTCTCGCATCGCTCACATTTGTCCATCCTCGGTCCTGTCTGATCAGTGCGAAAGCGTCGACGTCAAAGGTGTCGTCCGCAAAGGCATCTCCGGCCAAGCCGTCTCCTGTCAAGTCCAAGCCTCCTACCACGTACGTCTTTGCTCGACCTCGTCACTGTTTGAAACTAACCTGGACGCGTTGGTTGTTCTAGATCCTCCCACTTTTCCAAAAAGCGCGCTCTCCTGTCTGACTCGTCCGAGGAGGACGACCAGCCCGTTCAGGCCAAGAAGACGGCGCCTGCAAAGCCTCGACCGTCGGCTGCCAAGAAGGTCAAGGTCGTCGAGTCGTCGTCGAGCGAGGACGAGCCCGTGTCGAAGGCCAAGGGGAAGGGCAAGGCCGCCAGGAAGAAGGACTCAAAGTTTGTGGCAGACGACGACGAGGTCAGTCTGAACAGTCTTTGTGAACTATCAATTCAGACAAGAACCGACTCTGACAATTGCCTCGCGTTGCCGTTGCCGATGTGTCAGTCCGAATCAGAGGCCGCGGCGACGTCGGACGAGGACGAGAAGCCAAAGAAGAAGGCGCCCACCAAAAAGGCGGCTCCCGCTCCCAAGAAGAAGGCTGCTCCTCCGTCAAAGAAGGCGGCTGCTGTCAAGGACGAGGAGGATGTCGACATGGTCGCCGTAGATGACGAGGAGGAAAAGAAGCCAGCGTCAGTCCACCCACCTTGCTTGCTCGCCATCTCTGTCGAGATCCCGTCGCCCATCTGACCCATGTTCCCTCCCACCTTATTCGAACGACAGCAAAAACGACAACTTCCGCCAGCACATGATGAACAAGTCGGCCGGTCCTGCTGCGCCTGGTTCAAAGGAGATCCCCGAGGGCGCGCCCAACTGCCTGGCCGGTCTCAAGCTCGTGTTCACAGGAGAGTTGTCGAGCTTGTCGAGAGAGGAGGCGATCGAACACGCAAAGCGACGTGGAGCGTGCGTTTCGTTTCAGCCCATCGTCTGCCATCTCTCTCGACCCACGGACGAGCTGACGCTTCCATTTGTCAACTGCAGGGCCATCACCACCGCTCCTTCTGGAGCGACGAGCTACGTGATCCTCGGCGAGAATGCGGGTCCGTCCAAGATCAAGAAGATCCAGGAGAAGGGGATCAAGACGCTCGACGAGGACGGCTTCATCAACTTGATCGCCACCCGAGGCGCCGGCCAGCTCGACGAAAAGACAAAGAAGAAGATGGCCGACGAGAAGAAGAAGATCCAGGCAGAGGCAGAGAGGATGATCGCCGAGGAGGCTGCCGCAGAGAAGGAGAGGGCAAAGGTGCTCAAGGAGAACGCAAAGGTCGCAGCCAGTCAGCAGAGCGGGAGTGCGTCGGCCAGCTCATCCGCGTGAGTTTACCAGGCCTTCCTTCTCGCCTTTGTGTCCCGGAGGGAGCAGTGTCGCTGACTCTACCGCTCTCGTGCTTATGATCCTCAGACGACCTCCGCCTCTCGCGAGCTCGCAGCTGTGGACGACAAAGTACGCGCCGACGATGATCAGTCAGATCTGCGGCAACAAGGCGCCCGTCGAGCGTCTGCAGGAGTGGCTCAACAACTGGGCGTCCGCGTACCAGTGCAACTTTAAGAAGCCGGGCAAGAACGCGACGGGCACGTTCCGGGCGATCCTCATCTCGGGTCCGCCAGGGATCGGAAAGACGACCGCCGCCCACATTGTCGCCGTCGCGTGCGGGTACACGCCCCTCGAGCTCAACGCTTCCGACGCGAGGAGCAAGAAGCTCATCGAGCACGGCACAAACATCGACAACTCGAGCCTCGACGGTTGGTTCGCAGGATCGAAAAAGGTCGGTCCGCGCCCCTCTGGTCTCGTCCTTTTCCACCGATGCCGCGATCGCTGACGCATCGACGCTGTGCATCCTCAGAAGACGAACGCTGCCGGAGTCGAGATCACCCACAAGACGTGTCTGATCATGGACGAGGTCGACGGTATGTCGGGAGGAGACCGAGGCGGAGTCGGGGCGATGAATGCGTTGATCAAAAAGACAAAGGTAGGTCCGGCTGGTTCATCAGACGGGTGACGCTCAAAGCGCTGACCGCATCCGATGTCTTTCTGCCTCAGATCCCGATCATCCTGATTTGCAACGACAAGGGGAACCCAAAGATGAAGCCCCTCACGAATACGACGTTCCAGATGCCGTTCAGGAGGTCAGTGTCCTGGCTGTCGCGCCTGTTCTCTGCTCTCTACCTGTCGACGCTGACTCGCATCTTGCCTCCAGACCCGGTGTTCCCGAGGTCCGCTCGCGAATCATGTCGATCTGCTTCAAGTAAGTGTCCGACCCGTCCAAGCCCCCGACACGAACTGACCTCGTTCGTTTGGGTCTTTGGCTCTTTAGGGAGAAGCTCAAGATCCCGACCAACGTTGTCGACCAGCTCATCACGGGCTCCAACTCGGACATCCGACAGGTGCTCAACATGCTCTCCACCTGGAAGCTCTCGGCGACAGAGATGTCGTTCGACGACGGCAAGCAGATGTACGTCAGAATCGGGACCGTCTGTCTCGAACGCCGATCGACTGACCTCGCTTGCCGTGTCATCTCTCTGCAGGACGAAGATGAACGAGAAGAACACGATCCTGTCTCCGTTCGACATCTGCAACAAGCTGTTTGGCCCGTACATGTTCTCGGCGACCAGTCGGACGACGCTCTCGGAGAAGATGGACCTCTACTTCCAGGACTTCAGCTTTGTGCCGCTGTTTATGCAGGACAACTACGCCAAGCAGACGTTTGCGCGAGCCAACAACCTCGTCGGGCCGGAGAAGACGCTCAAGACGCTCACGCTCATGAGTGAGGCGGCCGACTCGATCTCGATCGGCGACAACATTGACCGGCTCATCCACAGCAACGACCAGCAGTGGTCACTCCTGCCCGTACACGCCGTCATGTCCTCGGTCCGACCGGCGTACTTCTGCTACGGCCAGGGAGCCGGATGGGGAGGAGCGTACGGCATGGCCTTCCCTGCGTGAGTGTCTCTCGTCGCAATCAAGACGTCGGCATCCGGCCTGTGACTGACATAGATCCGATCTTGTGCCTCACAGCTGGCTTGGTCAGAACTCGAAGCAGACGAAGTTGTCGAAGCTGCTGAACGAGATCCAGATCCACATGCGGCTCAAGGTGTCGGCCAACACGACCCAGATCCGACAGCACTACCTCCCGACCCTGTTCCCAAAGCTGATCGAGCCTCTCTGCGGGAAGGACGCTGGATCCGTGAGCCGAACCCCTCTTTCCAGCTCGCCCAACGTGCGTCCCCATCCGCTGACCTTCTGGCGTACCCCTCCATCCTTCCAGGACGTGATCGAGTCTGTGATTGAGACGATGGACGACTACTTCCTCGACAAGGAGGACTGGGACGCGCTCGTCGAACTCGGAGTCGGAGACAGGGCAGACGCAGCCGTGCTCAAAAAGATCCCGACCGCGGTAAAGTCGAGCTTCACCAGAACGTCAGTCCCCATGTCACCTTTCAGTCGCCAGAACGTCATCACTGATGTCTTGCTTCCTCTCGCTCACCAGCTACAACAAGACTGAGCATCCTGTCGCCTTCCACAAGGGCGTGCTCCTGCCCTCGTCAAAGAAGATTGCCGCAGGACCCAAGGCAGACCAGGAGGACGTCCATGAGGTGAGTCTGGCTCATGTGCATCGCAACCGTCGCCTCCGATGATCGAACCTGACCATGTTTCTCGCTTGCGCTGTGGTCTCACAGGAGGAGCTCGAGGAGGTCTCTTCGGACGAGGAGACCGGCAAGGGCGGCGCTGCGGACGACCTGGCAAAGGACAAGATGATCAAGCAACCAAAGCCAGCAAAGGGGAAAGGCAAGGCGGCAGCAGCAGCTGAACCCAAGCCCAAGGCGGCAGCAAAGGCGAAGAAGTAGGTCGTCGAAGGGGTCAGCCGGGTGGGCGGGTGAGTTCGGGCGAAGGAGGAGGGCCAGTGAGCGCTCTGCGTGTTTGTGTTTCTGTCGTGTTTTCTTGCTTCTTCCCGTTATCTGAGCTATTTGACGACTTCTGGCTTTCCCTCGATCCGCTTGCGAGGTCCCCGCGCAAAGTAACGGGCGAACGAGATGGGCGAGAGTGGGCTTCGGCGGAGTGCTCACTGACCCGACCCCGGGTCGGCTGGGTCCGATGGGCGACGACGAGACCACCTCGGCCAGAGATCCAGGTACAAAGGTCGACTCTGCCAGCTTGCTCCCAACCGTCTCCTTCTCTTCTCTCTCGTCCACCAGATCCGACCTCGCCCTTTCAACCTCCGCTCCAGCTTCACCCCCCCGCGTCTCCGCCCGGACCTCCGACTTGACCCCCAACCAGCTCGACCGAAACAGTGCGTCCTCGTCCGTGTGACCATCTCGCTCGTCCCTCTCCGTCCCGATAGACTTTAATCTCTCCTGAACTGCTCTGTGTTGTAGATGTGTGCCTCCTGCAAGACGACGAACGGCGGTGCCGTCACTCCCGAGGCGATCCTCGCAAAGGGCGGGGACGAGGCGACGGTGCTCGCTCAGATTCTCGAGGAGATGAAGAAGCTCTCCACGTCGAACGCAGAGCTCCAGGCAAAGGTACGTCTCAGCTATCGATCGGTGTCGCTCTCGAGTGGCAAGGTCTCTGGTAGGAGAGGGCCAGGCCAGGTACGAGAGGGGAGGGGGGAGAGTCGTCCCACGTTCGCACCCCACCCCAGCACGATAAGCTGACAGCGTCCTCCCTCCTCTGCTCTCCTCTTGGACGATCGATCGTCCATCAGGTGAACGAGCTCTCCCAGAAGAGTGACTTTGATCGTACGTCGTCTCTCTGTTAGCTGCTCGCTCTGTGGCTAGCTGTCGAGGGTGTTGACCCCGGAGCTGAGCTCACCACCACCGAACCCCACACGGCTGACCTCACCCGTACCATCTCCCCTCCTCCTTCCACGTCCGTCCTGCGCTCCACATATGCAGCTGCCAACACGACGTCCCCTTCCGTCCTCCTCCCGACCACTCCTCCCACCGACTTTGGGTCTCCCTCCCTGCTCGCCCTCGGCACACCCAAGAATGGAGCCGTCACCCCGCTCTCGCCTGCGACGGCCATCATCGGAAAGCCATCCAGGGTGCCGGACGGAGAGCAGACGGTCGGAAACATGTACCCTCAGCGAGTTGTTCTTACCAGTGAGTGCAGCCCTCCGGTCGACCCAGTTCGGATGCGGCCGGTGTGGGTGAGCTCGGGGCTGACTCGTCCGGTCTCTTGTCGCGTGCAGCCTACCCGGGCCAGGTCGGCATCAAGCCCGTCCCGCTCACCTGGGGAGCTCCCGACGCTGCATCTCGAGGGCCGGTCGTTGCGTCGAGACACCCGTCCTCGCTCAAGGTCAGGAACGCCATCGGGTCAGTCCATCTTGTCTCTCTACCCGTGCCGAAGCTCGAGGGCTGACCCTATCTGCCGTCATCGTCCCTCCTCAGAGCCTACTCTGGGTCCTACTCAATCTACAAGGCGCTCGCGATCGCGCTCAACACGCTCGACCCGAACCACAAGCCCGACTACACAAACACCCACCCGCCGTACGACCTCCCGCCTCAGCCTTCGTGGTTTGACCCAAAGAAGATTGTCTCGCTCGATCCGTGGGGTCACTATGTGCAGACTGCCTTCAAGAAGGAGATTGACGGAGGACTGGACGCGCGACCGACCATCTCAGTCACCAAGGCGCACATCAAGATGTCGGAGCTCGACGCCGCCTTCGCCGCCGGAAACCTGCCCATCGACGGAAAGGTCGTCCAGCGGTCGGCCCCTCTGCCTGCGTTCCCCGAGATTGACCCTGGAGTGGAGGTCAACGTGTCCAAGGCTGCAGTCGAGCCGGTGTGGAACCTGCCTCTGATGGCCGAGAGGTTCGGCATCTCGGAGGACCTCCTCCGAAGGAGTCTGTTCGAGGGTCAGTCCATGCGTGCTCTGCCTGCCGTTCGTCTCGAATCATCTAGGAGCTGACTCTCATCCTTCTTTCGTGCTCGCAGAGACCGGCGGGATGTACCCCGAGCTCCTCACCCGCCGAGATCTTCAGCTGTTCCTCCCTCCGATCGGCGGGATGACGGTCTACATCTTTGGAAACCCTGCGTTCCTGTCTGACCCGACCAAGGAGACGACGGTCAGAGTGCACGACGAGTGCAACGGATCCGACGTGTTTGGGTCCGACATCTGCACGTGCCGACCGTACCTCATCTACGGGATCGAGGAGGCCGCCCGGTGCGCCCAGCGAGGAGGAGTCGGAGTGATCGTCTATTTCAGGAAGGAGGGTCGGGCGCTCGGAGAGGTCACAAAGTGTCAGTTCCAGCCGTGCTCGTATCCATCCTCGAGATGGCTGTCGCTGATCGTGCTTTGCCTCCTTTCTCGCGTCCAGACCTGGTGTACAACTCTCGCAAGCGAGGCGGAGACTCTGCGGACCGGTACTTCAAGTCGACCGAGCTGATTGCAGGAGTCAAGGACATGCGGTTCCAGGCGCTCATGCCGGACGTGCTTCACTGGCTCGGAATCACAAAGATCGACAACATGATCTCGATGTCGGACATGAAGTACGACGCCATCGTCCAGTCGGGCATCCCGATCCACAAGCGATACGACATCCCTGCCTACCTCATCCCGCCCGACTCGCAGGTCGAGATTGACGCAAAGATCGCGGCTGGATATCACACCTCGGGGGCGCAGATCAAGTTCGAAGACTTGCATAAGACGGTCGGACGGGCGTGGGAGGACTTGGACCACTAGGCTGGTTCGTGTTGGGTTGAGGTCGTGGTTCCGTGTATCGAGTAGGCTTTCTGGGTTGTAATGTCTTGGCTTTCTTTCGTATGCTTTGCTCGCGTGATTGAATCATCTTCAAGCACATCCTCTCGCGAAGTGTCAGAAGGTTCGACAGTCTGCCAAGGGAAGATCGGATCGGTCGCACTCGACGCGTGTTCCCTTCAAAGTCTGCTTCATGCATAAGCCTGTGTGAATCCGAACTCAAGACGCAAGCTTCATCTCCGACTCGCAACCCGCGAGATAACTTTCTGAGATAGTGGCCTGAGGCTGCAGGTACCACAGTTGAGGCGACCGCCAGACGTCGATCCAACTCCATTCAGTGATAGCATGCTAAAGAGCGTTCGCACCCCAAGTCACATCTCATCCTACGAGAGCATGTGCCTAAAAGGTCCTTAGCTCTCACCTGCAGCTTTGCAACCATCAACATTAGATCCCTGACGACCAGAACCTGGGGGCAGCGTTCCGAAGACCCGAAACGCCCTTCCGACCCGTTGCAACTGCAACATCGTCTCCACCGCCATGAGGATGCACCAGTAGTAACTATGGAGCATCTTTTACCGTTCTGTCACCCTAAGTCAGTCATATCTCCGTTGAGGACGCCGCACAAGGTCCCCGCCCCCTCCCCACCCTTCCCCTTCGGCGTGCTTGTGCGGCCGGACTAGTACAGCCTCATCCAAACGGTGTTCATCAATAAGATCATCGGCTGCAATAGTCAAGTGGTCTACGACGGTAGATTAGAATTATCAGAATTCAGCTGTAGAAAGCTGTCTACCGACAGATCATCTACTCCTCTATGAGGGCGCAGGTTCAAATCCTGCTTGTAGCTTCCTTTTGGCTCTGCAAGGGTTGTCTTTTGGTCCTCGCGAAAGAACGGGCGCGGAAGCTGGTCTGGAGGGGCCGGGAGGGGGAGGGTTGGGGGGAGGGGGACAGAGGTGGCGGGCCGCGCGACGGAGGTGTTCCGAGCAATTTTTGGTGCGAATTTGGATTGGGGGTGGTAGAGAGGGTCTATAAGTGCTCGGGGGCGTCGTCGGACAAGTTCCGGGGTCGGGAAGAGGGTGTGGAGCGATGGGGCCAATGGACGAGCGGGGAGAAGGAGCGCCCACGCGGGGCGCGCCTTCGTTGGGCCGAGTGAGACCGAAAGATGTGAGATCAACGAGGTGACGAAAACGAGACGGGCACGCGCTCAGATGGTTGTGGCTCTGAGTTGCACATGTAGATTGAGATATGATGACAAGTAGCGCAACAAGAACGAGTCGAGAGCCGCGCCCTCCATGATCCCCTTCCCCTCGATCGGCTTTCTCCTGGCCACGATCTCCGTAATTCCGAGCTTCTGGCGGTTTCTCTCAAGTTCAGTCACCTTGAACCGCACGGCTTGATTGACTCTGCAGCTCATCTGACCTAGCCATCGTTCTCGTACTCGTCCCCTCCGAGCATGGCCTCGAGCCTCAGTCCGACCTGGTACTCTCCGACAGCGTACAACAGGTCGTCGAGCATCGCACCCGAGATGACGCTCGTCAGGTTGGACATGTTGATCGGTACCCGATGGTCCGTCACTCGATCCTGGGGGATGCCAATGGGATAGATGCCGCTCGGAGTCAGTCAAAGAGCGATGGGGCCAGAGCTGTGTGCGCAGACGAGGAGCGGACGACGCCAAAGTCTGACTGGTGCTCACCTGCGGGAAGTTCCACGTCCTGATCTTGTCTGCCCTGTCCATCCCTGGAATGTGTGTCTTTCGCGTCAGACGGTCGGCCTCCTGCTGGATCGCCAAGCGGTGGGCGTGCACTCTGGCTCGGAGGATCGTCCACGCGGTCGCTCGGTTCTGCAGAAGAAGGAGGAGCCAGAGGAGAGCGGTGCAAGACAGAGGAGAGTCAGCGAAATGCGCGAGCAGGTTAATATTGGCTCCGTCCGAGAGGCGACGGAGAAAGAGAGGCTTACGGCGTGTTGTGAACGTCCCTCCTGACAGGCGACGACGATGTTTGTCGGTCGATGCGTCAGACGGACGGCAGACTCGGTCTTGTTGACGTGCTGCGAGGAACAAGGCACAAAGGACGGAAAGTGTCAGCACGTTGCCACTGTGCAGCCTCATCCGCGTCAAGGAAAGGGCGAGGACAAGTACGAACCTGACCTCCCGGCCCTGATGACCGCATGAACTGCAACTCGACGTCCTTGTCGTCAATGTAGGCGAGATCCTCCGTATCAGGGTTCTCGTTGATCGGGAGACACTGCAGACGAGAGGAGGCGGACAGTCAGCGAGACACTCTGGCGGGACACACATGGTCTTGAACGACGAGGTCATGCCGCTGCTTGATCGAGACCACGCAGTTGAGAAGACTTGGCTCACCACGACTGCCATTGTACTCGTGTGTGTCCTGCCCTTTGTCTCTGTCGCTGGGACCCTCTGCACCCGATGGACGCCACTCTCCCACCGGAGCTTGCCGTACGCTCCCTCCCCCTTGATCTCGAGCTTGACGTCCCTGATCCCGTTGCCGTTGGTCCAGTTTGTCTGCTCGAGGATGGTGACCTTCCACCCTTGGCCACGGGCGTAGTTTGAGTACATGGCCATGATCTCCTCGGTGAACAGGGCCGCCTCGTCCCCACCTGCGCCCGCCTTGAGTTCGAGGATGCACGACAACGAAGCATTGTTGGACGGCGGGAGGAGTAAGGTCGGGATCGTTGTGGAGAGGAGTGTGCGGAGGGTTGCGCGGAGATCGTCGACCTCTGCTTTGGCGAGCTCACGCATGCTCGGGTCAGAGTCCGTCAGCAGAGGCAGAGACTCGGCCAGACCCTGAAATCACAGGACGGCAAGATTGAAAGTGAGTAGGCAGTCCTGATTGTCTCGGAAAACGTTACGTCTGATGCGAGTGGACGGTTGACTGACCGATGCGAGCTCCTGGTACTCTTTGTACCCGGCCGAGACCGCGTCAAGCCGACGGATCCGACGAGCCTTCATGACAGCATCGGACGCTGTGTCAGAGTCGCTCACCTGACCGAAACAAAAGTCATGGGCCCGACAAAGCGGGATTCAGTCTGCTGTCTGGGTAGGCGAGCGTGAGGAGGAACCGGGCGGGGGTGAGCTCACCGAAGCGACGAGCGCGTCCCTCTCGTCGGACCGTGCCTTTGCGATCCTCGCAATCTGATCAAACTGGGTCTCAGACACTGACGCATCGCGAGACGGAGAGCAGTGGAGCGGTCGACGGCTGAGCGGAGGGGGTGGACGTGTCGACGAGCTGGCGAGGGCGTTTGTCCGGCCAGACGTCGTTCCCAGCCGGCGAGAGGGCACCGTCGACGTCGATGACGAGAACGGCCGTGTAGGTGTCCGACTGCTTGGCGTTCTTGATGATGATCTTGAGGCTGCTGCTGTTGAGCGAGAGAGCAGTAAGCGGACAGGGCGAACCATGGCTTGTCGTGGAGGGTGCCGGGGAGGAAGGGAGGGAACAGGCGAGGTGAGCTCACGAGTCGTCCTCTTGCGCCTGACCGTCATCCTCTCGGCAGCACACCCCCTCCTGCGTCTGCAGCTGCGTCGGTGGTCACCATGACCTCGAGAGAGTGGTACGACAGGGTGGTCATGATCACACAGTTAGTGACCCACCAGCCAGAGATCGCTCACCAGACGGATGAGAGCAGCCGGCAACCGCTCACGAGGCCTTCGCCCCACTCTAGCCTGGTGCTGACCGTCTCCCTCCCGCTCGACGGCTGTCGACAGCATCGACGGTCCAGTCACTCAGGACTCGATGCAGCAAAAGTTTGCCCACCACGGAGCCATGTGAGTCCATCGCCCACCCTCCGCCCGCCCGTGCTCCCGGTCCGACCGGGAGCCGCCGCCCGTCTCTGTTGGGCTCAATTGGACAGAGGACTGACTCGTCTGCTGCACTCTTGCGCGCTCCTCTGTCTAGTGTCAAGTCGTACCTGACCAAGAGCGGGACGGGCAAACCTCTCGGCTACCTGACGTTCCTCGAGTCAAGGTCGGTCGCGTCCATGCTCCGCGAGAACGGCAAGGAACGACAACGCAACCGCGTCTCGTGGTTGGCAAAAGTACCAGAGACCGGAGAGTGGAACAAGTGAGCGGTCATCGGTCCGATACCTTGACGTGTCCAGAGCCGCTCACTCGACCGCGCTTCGTCCTCGTCCAGGTGGGTCGCTCCCACATCCGCAGAAGCTCACAAGGCGAACAAGACGGCTGCCGTCCAAGCGCAAGAGACCCAGTCCGTTGCTGCAGGTATTGGGTCAGCACATGATCTCGGACTGGATCCACTCGAGGTCGGTCCCTCGCGGCACTCTGCTCTTCCCGCACGCTCGATCCAGGCGCTGATGACAGACGATCACCGCGTGCAGCTGTTCTTTGTCGACGGCCGACTGACACGCAAGGAGAAGGAGGCAAAACTCGAGGTCGAGTTCGGGCCGGCCAGTAGATCGTTCCCCACCTTTCCGGTCTACATTGTGAGTGTGCAGTCGTCCTAGTCTCGCGTTGACGGCCCTCGCCGACGTTGAGTCCGTTGTTCCGATCTTGCCAGGCCAACATCCTCAAGGCTGCTCAGACATGGTTCCCTCTGTGCATCGAACGAGGAGAAGACTACGACGACGTGGACAGCTTCTCGCAGCAGAAGTTCATCGAGGAGGTCAGTCCCCATCTGACGTGGCCCTGATCGACAAAACTCTGACCCAACGATGCGATTCTTCCAGTGCACCTCCGAGTCGAGGCTGAAAAGGTTTCTGGCAAAGGCGGATCCGACGAGACGGGTGCCCGAGATTGTTCTCCGCCGCAAGCTCGACTTGGTCCGAGGAATCCTCCCGCCCGTCCAGCCCCGGCCGCCTTCGCGTCCGGCCTCGGCCACCCAGCCCGACGTCGACCCGACAGACCCGCGTGTGCTCGTCCTGAGGCCCATCTGCCTGAGCGCAAAGTCGCTCGCTCTGGTGCTGTCGCTGATCGCGCTCGTCCACATCAACCCAGAGTGAGTCTGGACTGCGCAGGTTTCTCGGGTGGGCCGCAGACACTGAAGGGCTGATCGAACTCTGCCTGCGCGTGTAGAGACGACTTTGTGCCCTCGTCGGATGGCTCGAATGCGCTGGTCAGGTTCAGGACTGTCGAACACGGTGAGCTGGGCAGAGAGACTGTCGGATGGCGATCGTCCATCCCCACTCACCGACGAAACTCTTTTCTCTGCGGCTTTGATCAGCTGAACGATCGTACGCGGTCGTCAACAAGCTTGAACTCCCATGGAACAACGAGCGGATCCGACTGTTTCGGTCTCGCAGGTTGACCCCACCGGGCAAGCTGGCTGGGAGTGTTCACCTCAACCTCGCGAGTGCCATCAGTGTCAGTCCCGCTTGCTTTCTTACCGATTCGAGAAATTGTGAAGGTGCTCAATCGAGCCGTCCCTCCTTTCTGTTGTGGGCCAGGTCGCTGCGGCGTACAACAGTCTCGAGCGGTTTGGGTCGATCGAGAGCTGCCGACGAGCGCCGATGCAGGACGGTCAGTCGGGCATCATCATCCAGTACGAGGAGCAGGAATCGCTCCGCCAACTCAAGGGGTACTACGATCAGCACGTCGACGCTCGAGACAATGGCAATCCGGACGCGTACCCGTTCCACAACCGAGGCGAGCTCGCCGTCTGGAGGGTCGACACGTCCGACAAGTTCGACGACCTCCTCCGACAGTGGAACGAGCATGGAATCGTTGAGCCAGCATCAAAGGACGACCTCGGAGATCGCTTTGTCGCACAGTGAGTACGCGACAGCGTTCACCGCGTCCAATCATGCGCTGCTGACTGTTCACGTTGGCCTTTGAAGCAACGGTCCGACCTATGCCAAGATCCACGAGGTCTCGACGTGGAAAAAGATAGTCAACGTGAAGTGGCGGGCAGACAACACCGAGTTCCTCGCCAATCACAGCAGCCTCCTGCGGGATCCGAAGAGGGTCAGTGCCCCACCCGTACGAGTCTGTTCGACCGGCAGCAACTGATCTCAAGGCAGTCTGATGATTGCAGGACAAGAAGGACGGCTCCATCAAGCTCAAGATTGTCCCGTACGGCGACCTCCCCGTGCCGCTGCCACTTGCGCTGACCGCGAGGGAGTACGGCATCAAGGACAGCTGGATCGTAAAGTGGACACCCACTTCGTCGGATGCGCCCTCCCGCTCGAGCTCGGCTTCGTTGCACAGGGAGAATTATCGACCGTCAACCGAACACGTGCGAAACGACGACCGATCGGATCGCCTCCTCCCGCTCGACACGCCCGTCCAGCCCTCTCGATCCAGACAGGACGAGGATGCCCCGCTGGACGAAGACGTGACGATGTCGTATCAGGAGGACGTCACCTCCGATGTGTCTGGCGCTGGAGCGCAGCCCGAACAGAGCACAGAAGTCGACATTGTACGTCCATTCCATCCTTGCCCCAGGAGGATCGACTCGGGGCTGAAAGGATCGCTGAGAGAGTTTATCACTGACGCTCCTCAATTCTGCAGGCCCCAGAGTACATCCCTCCTCGCCGTGCTCGCGCTCAACCTCGAGTGCGACCTACGCCGGTCGCGTTCAACCTGCGGCAGGAGGCCGTCCAGCTCGTCCTGAGCGAGATCCGCAAGAACAAGCCGTCGTTCACGTACAACGAGGCGGTCGAGCTGCTCTGGAACACGCCGTGGCTCGAGGAACAGGCGTACGCCAAGGTGGTCGAGAAGAGGAAGGCACAGCTGGACGCGGAGGACGCGCAGAGGGGCGCGCCGATGGACGGCGGTTGAGCTGTTCGAGGGCTCAAGGGGTCCTGTGTAAGGCGAAGCGTTCCTGCTTGGCTGATTTTCATTTTCTCCCGTCTCTGTTTTGAATACCCTGACGAGACCTTACGACCTTAAGCCCTATCCCTTACTTTAGCATCCCATTGGGATTCTCTTTTTTCCCCAGCCTTCACCCCCCTTCGGGGTTGGGTCGCCCAACGCCGAGGTTGACGTTGCGATCTCGCCCCGTCTGGCAAGGTCTTGCTCAACCTCGACTCTCCCGCCTGCCCTTCTTCATCCAAGCTTTTCCTGGTGATCGACATGCGTATTGCGGTAGTAGGATCTGGTGTGGCTGGACTGTCTGCGACCTGGGTGAGTCTGCCGGAGCGAGATGGACGGGCGGCAGAGTGGTGGAGGGAGGAACGTTGAGCTCACCGTCCTCTCCTCTGTCGGCGTGGCTTTGTAGCTGCTGAATGAGCACTCTGAGCACGAGGTGGACCTGATCGAGTCTGGAGACTACATTGGTGGCCACACTCACACTGTCGACTACAAGCGTGAGTCTGTCGGATCGGCATGAGAGCTTCGAGTATGGGCACACGGAGCTGACCTGGCCTCCTCCGCTCTCTTCCAGGCAAAGGCGACGAGGGCAAGGGAGTCAGGGTGGACACGTACGTAGCATTCTCACTTCCACGCTCTTCCTACTGCTGGCTGACCTGTTCACCAACTCTGATGTCTTCACAGCGGCTTTGTGAGCTCTCAGCGGTCGATCGTCATCACTTCGCGATCCGAGCTCACGTCCTCTCTCCTCGGGGCCACTCCCACAGATTGTCTGCAACCCGCCGACGTACCCAAACTTTCTCGCCTTCCTCGCACACCTCAAGATTCCGACCTCCAAGACCGAGATGACGTTCTCGGTCTCGCGAGACGGCGGGCTGTTTGAGTGGGCAGGAAAGGGTCTCCCGTCCGTCTTCTGCCAGACTCGCAACCTGTACGTCCCATTTGCCTCCATGTCTCGCCCGGAAGCCGCCTCTGACTCGTTTCTCTTTCATGGTCTGCCCAGGCTGAACCCGAACCTGTACCGGATGATCTTTGACGTGCTCCGGTTCAACGCGCTCGCGATGAAGCAGCTAGAGTCGTACGAGGAGGCAGCAAAGGAGAAGAGACGAGGAGATCAGAACGCAGACGGGTACGAGGATGAGGACGAGGATTCCGAGGAGGAGCTGAGCATCGGTGACTTCATCAAGAGGGAGGGGCTGAGCGACGCTTTCCGGGACGACTACCTCCTCGTCAGTACGGATCTCGTCTCTGCCAAAGTCAGGCGCAAGCTGACTGGAAGTCCCGTCTGCGATTGCTTAGCCGATGACGGCTGCCATCTGGTCGACGCCGCCGGACAAGTGTGGGCTCGGTGAGTTTCCGTTATGTATCGGACGCGCAGATCACAGAGACTGACCCCGTTGCCGATCTCTTAGACTTCCCTGCAAAGACCCTCATCCGGTTCATGCACAACCATCATCTGCTCCAGATCACGGGCAAGCCAAAGTGGCTGGTCGTCAAGGGCGGAAGGTGAGTCCCTTCAGCCTCTTCCGCTCGGCCGAGATTCCCTCGATCTGATCTCTTTTCCTCGCGTTTCTCAGCTCGTCCTACATCCCTCCCATCCTGTCCAAACTCCCTCCTTCCTCAGTTCACCTCAACACACCCATCGTCTCTCTTCACACGAAGCCCATCCCCGTCGGAACGCGTACACGAGGCGGAGGCGCCAAACCCCAGCAGCACATGGTCGTCCTCGCGACCGCGTCAGGCGAGGAGCGCGTGTACGACCACGTCGTCATGGCCTGCCACGCAGACCAGACGCTCAAGATCCTCGAGGCAGGAGGAGGCGTCGCACCCGAGGAGAAGGAGATCCTCGGCGGGTTCGAGTTCAGCCAGAATGAGGTCGTCCTCCACGGTGACGAGAGGTTGATGCCAGTCAGACGGAAGGCTTGGTCCGGTGCGTTCTCTTGTCATCTCCCTCCCGTCTCTCTTGTCCCCGCTTCGCTCACGACAGCTGACCTGTACTACCCTCATCGTTTCTGTCCCTTCAGCCTGGAACTACCTCACCTTCTCGACCCTCACCCCCTCCGGCCACAAAAAGGCCAACGTCAACAAGGTCTCCCTCACCTACTGCATGAACCTCCTCCAACACATCTCGGAACCCCTCTGGGGTCCCGTCCTCGTCACCCTCAACCCACCCTTCACGCCCGACCCAGCCAAGACCGTCGGCAGATGGAGCTACGACCACCCGATGTACACTGCTCGCTCCGTCCGGTGCCAAGGCCGGCTGCACGAGATCCAGAACACGCGAGGGGTGACGTACGTCGGGGCGTGGACGAAGTACGGGTTCCACGAGGATGGGTTCTCGTCGAGTTTGAGGACGTTGACGAGGCATCTGCCTCAGCCGCCGACGCCGCCGTTTGAGATCAAGGATGCGACGAGACCGTTGCCGAAGACGACGGTGTTGATTGCGCCCGTGTTGGCGCTGATGGAGCTGGTGAGGCAGGTGATGGGAGTGCCGTATGGGGTGGTGGCGTGGGGGGTGGTGGTGGTGCTGGGGGTTGTGGTGGAGGTGTTGAGGAGGCTGGAGGAGATGGGGGGTGGAGCGATGGTGGGGGGTGTGAGGGAGGAGGTGCAGACGATCAGGGGGTGGTGGGTGGCTGAGGAGAAAGGGAAGGGGGAGGAGAGGGTGGACGGGAAGGTGGATGGACGGACGAATGGGAACGGGAAGAAGATCAATTGAGGGACTGTTTACGTAGAACACTCCTTTGGAACGGCCTGATCTAGATGCGTATCTTCTTCTCGCTCTCGACTCGACAAGGCCGTGTGGCGCTCTCCAACATCTTTCGAGCGGCCGAGATGGATGCCCTTGCTTTTCTCGACTTAAACTTGCTTGCCTCGTCACCTGGATGGAGAGATGAGATTGCATGACCCTACAAACGAAACCCCGAGACAAAAAGCCAAGCCTAGAAAGTACAGTCGAGAACGGAGAAGGTGAGAGCGAGAGAAAGGAAAGGACCCCGAGGTCCGAGGAGGAACCACTAGTCTAGTCTAACCGATGCGTTTCCAAGCCCCGTACCTGAGGGCGAGGGCTATATAGTACGAAGGGTTCACCGAGACCAGGAGGAGAGTAGAGAGAAGATGCTACCGAAGGCGCACGAATCCGGTTCCGATGATGCGATAGAGAGAAGAACGATGCAGGGGATGAATGAGTGATCAAAGACAGTGCGTCTAAGCTTTGGGCCTGGTCTTCTTGCAGACTCCCTTAGGGAGCGAGTAGTCCTCGACTCGGATTCCTCCTCCCCAAGGAGTCGCCCCTCGGAGCGCCGCGTTCGGTCCCAGTCCACGCTCGGTGAACGCGGTCCAGATCTCGCACGCGTTCTCTCCACCGGTGAGGATCTTGTCGGCCTGGACGATCGCGTCTCGGGCGTCAAAGAACGACGGCCTGCACGGTTGGAGCTTCATCCCGTTGATGACGAGCTGGACGGCGAGCGTGTTTCCGTGCTTGGGGATGAGCGGCTTGGCGAGCTCTCCAGCGGCATCAAACTCTGCGACGGTGGTGTAGTAGTCGTTGGCGACGGTGGTGTTTGTCGGGGGGAAGAGGGTCTTTGAGAAGCCGTGCTTGTTGATGAGCGACTCGGTCATGACAAACAGGAACTCTGCCCAGACCTCTCCGATCGCGTGGACGCCAAAGTAGCCGCTGCGGTCGAGCGTCTTGTACGTGGACGGGTTGACGGTCTCGTTGGTAGAGTACGGGTAGTTTCGGATCCCGCCCTCTCGGTTGGCCGCCCACGAGCCCATCGGGTAGTCAGAGTACTTGGACGAAGGCTTCCTGATCTGCGTCGCGAGGAAGTCTAGGAAAAGTTTGAGAGAGGAAGAGATATCAGCAAGCGCGAGACGAAGAAGGATCAAGAGTACCAGAGGGAACGTACCCCCCCAGCCCTCTCCCATTCCTCCGGCCTCTCCCCATCCGAGGCATCCAGAGTTGGCCGGTCCACCAGTGAGTCGGGTCGACAGTCCGTGGGCGTACTCGTGGACGACGATGCCGGCCTCGAGGTCTCCGTCGCGGTAAGGCGTGGCCGTGTCCCAGACGTACATCCTCATCTTGCCGTGCTGACCGTCGGGAGGAGTAGCAAAGCTGAGCAAGCAAGGAAGCAGACAAAGGGGAGATCAGCGCGACTCAAGAGCAGGGAGATGAGAAGAGAGACTTACTTTGCGTTGTTGGTTCCGGATCCGTCCTGGGCGTTCGCGATGACGGCGTCGTCTCCCTTTCCTCCCTTGCCGTAGTTGGACTGCTGGAAGTTTCCGGCCAGCTCGTCAAATCCGAGTCGGTACGTCAAGTCGTGGAACTGCGAAAAGAAAGGTGCGTTCGAATGTCAGACGAGAGTCAAGCAGCACGAGTCGACCTGAGAGCGAGGGCTTACCATGTTGCAGGTGTAGAAGAGCTCGGTGACGGCGAGGTCGACGTACTCCTTTGGTCGGAGACCCTCCTCTGCTCCGTACTCAAAGTCAAACATGAGGGACGAGTTTGCCTGCGGTCGGAGGTTGCGGATGTAGTTGCTCTGTCCCTCCCAGTTCTCCTGCGCGAACACATTGTTGCCGATCGTGGTGGTCGTGTTGACCCATCCTCCCTTGGCCGTCACTCCGGGCGTCGACGAGGTGAACGGGTCGGACGAGCCAGGGTACGAGTGCCAGCCGTAGGGAGACGCGATCTCGTCAAACGGAGCCTCGAGGATCGATCGCTTGCCAGAGACGGGATCGTTCACGCCAAACGGCCAAACGTTGTACGTCTCGACAGAAGCTGCAAGACAAAAGAAAGCTAGCGGTCAGTACATCTTCCGAAGCGGATGCGGAGAAGGATAGAGGGCAGCGCACCCTTCTTGCCCTTCTTGGGAGCAGGCGCGTCCCTGGCCCAGTCGACGGCTCCGACGACTCGTCCGGTCTTGAAGTCTACCGTCCCCTCGTACCAGTTGTCCTTCATCTCGACCTCAAACCTCCACACCTGCTGGAGTCCGTCCTCGCCCTGCATGTAGCCCATCGTCGCCTTGACGGGGCTGATCGCCTCGGGCACACCTCGAAGGATCTCGACCGGCTTGTCGATCCCACCGGGGAGGAGCGAGTGCTCAAACTCGGATGTGATCTTTGCGAGGTACTCGTTCGGGTTCGAGTGCAGCTCCGACGCCAGGTTGGACGACGGCGTCACGAGCGCGATGAAGGCGAGCAGCGCCGGGGCGGCTCCGGACGACGCGTGGGACGAGAGCGCGTGGATCGTCTCGGTCAGGGCAGACTTGGCCATCGTCGAGAGCGGGCACATGGCCTGGGCGGTGCGGTGGAGCTCCTTGACGGTCTGCGAGATCCTGTCGAGCGCGTCGTGGTCGACCTCGGCCGTCTCGTCAGGCTGAGCCTCGGCGGCCCCGAACCCGAACGTGAGCTGGTCGTGACCGTACTGGGTCAGGTGCTCGGACGCCTGCTCGAGCGTGAGCGACGAGAGCAGGGACCGGAACTCCTTTGTGGCGGTGGTGAGCGTCTCCTTGAGCGACGCGCAGTGAGGCGACGTCGGGGCAGGAGTGGACTCGTCCGAAGAGGAGGGAGCAGCGCCAGTGAAGAACTATCAAAGAGGCAAGAAACAGAATCAGCAAGGACATGCGAGGTGTGGAGAGGTCTATCCGACTGGGAACTCTGGCCCAAGAGGACCCGGCCCGTCCCACCGCGAGGAACCAAACATAGGGGGGAGGGGGTGGACTGACGGAAGAGCCCGACGAGAGGATGGTCCCATCCGATCCGACGTTGATGTTCATGTCCCCGTCGACAACCTCGATCCCGTTCACGAGCTGACGAGCGTACACATGCGTGATCAGAGTGTTCTTGTCCGTGTACGACTGCAAGGAACGCACAGAGAGGGGCACACAACGAAAGGCGTCAGATGGTGTCAGAACCAGGCACAGCTCGCGATAAGCAACCCACAAGCGAGAGAGAGAGATGGAAGCGATGCGAACAAGCGCAACGACAGGTGTCGGTGGTGGTGGCGAGAAGGGGAGAGGGGCGTGCTCGACAGGGCAGGGTCTCTAGGGTAGGAGACGACGGCCGGCCACGTCCCGGTGGAGGTTGTCCGACCGCTTATCGCTCACACGACCCCACATCACCGGCTCCGGCTTCGCTCCCACGCTCTCGCACGACATCGCAGGTCATTCCTCACACTCTCAAGCTGACGTGCGAGCGACGGAGAGCCTCGATGAATCGTGGCCGAGAAGGAGAGAGCTCGTGGAGACAGAGACACCCGAGGAGGGGAGAGGGGGAAGGGTGGGGGGATCTGACTCACGTCGTCTCGGATGTACCACCCTCCCTCCTTCAGCGTGGAGCTCAGCCACTCGCGAGCAGCCTCGACAGGCTCGCGAGAGACGACAGCAGACCGGGCCTGGTGGTGGTGCGAGTGGTGAGTGTGGAACTTGGCGTGCGGGTGGGCAGGACCAAACGAGACCGTCTTCCGCGAGTTGGCGTGAGAGTGAGGCGTAGAGTGGTGCGAGTGAGCGAGAACAGTGAGCGGGAGGAGGGAGGTTGCAGCGAGGAGGGGGAGAAGCATGGTTGGGGGGTCCGATGGGGGTGGTGTGGATGGTGGGAGAGAGACAAGCGAGGGGGGGAGGGGGTTCAGGCGGCCAGCGTGGGGCTGAGTCCCTCAAGCGCAGCGTCATCTCGGCCTCTTCCGGACCAGACCTCACAAGGCCAGCCTGAGCGCGAGCGACAGTCGTTCGAGCTCAAGCTAGCTGCAGGAAGCAGAGAGACCGCAAATGGATCGAGGAACAAGGTCGGCATCGAGAGAACGAACGGGACAGATCGAGGCGAGAGCTCATGGGCGATCACGAAAGGATGGCAGCCATCAACAGGAAAGCTTGGAAAAGTATGGAGTTGGTTTGCATCTGAAGAGAATGTAGAACGGACTGCTCCCATAATCGCAGTACGTGAATGTGGTTTCGCGATAGAGCCGACACCGGGAGGAGCTCTCGCCTCCCCTTCCTTCCTCCCCCCCCCTTCGGCCGGAAGCTCGTGCCTGACTGTTTGACCGACCTTCGTCTACAGCGCTGTATCACTTTCAGCCCTGTCAACCCTCCCAATTCAAGCAGGCTCTCTTTCCGACTGGATCTCTCTCCCTCCCATCTTCGCGTCTTCGCATCTCTCGACCCCTGCTCGCGCACGCGCGCGCGGTCTACTTGCCGTCCCTTCCGTGCCACTTTCAGCTCTTCATTTCATACTTACCTTGTACCGTTGCATCGGAGTCAGAAACCCGGTCAACACCTCGGTCCCCTC
>BTPH01000005.1:0-87159 GCA_036245725.1 Mrakia hoshinonis
TCGAGTGGAGTCGACGCCGAGGGAGGAGGAAGGAACGAGGCGAGTGTGCTGGTGGAACGGGTCCGAGGAAGGGCCGAGGTGGATGGTTGGGGTCTCGTGGAGGACGACTTTGGTCGAGGACTGGCCAAAGACGAACGACTGCATACGAGCGGCGTCAGCGAGACGGTCGCTTCAAGAAAGAGCTCAACCGTCCAAGAGACTCACTGCGAATTCGGAGACCCTCTTGTTGACTTTGTGAGCTGCTCGGCGGACGAGAGACCTCTGGGGCTTGTTCCCGGCCGGGGCGAGCTGCGAGGTCGTGTTGTTGGCAGACATGGCTGTTTGAGTAGTTTGGGTGCGTGTGCGAGTTTGTAGAGTTGGCTCGGGTGCGTGTGCGACGTTGAGGCGAGGCAAAGCGTGCGTTCGGTGCGAAAGAGCGAGAGAGCTTGGGCGCGAGAGAAAGAGCACGTCGTAGTTGGAGGAGGAAAGGTGGGCGATTTCGAGCTGGGTCTTATAGTCGAGTCGAGGAGTGTAGGGTGCAAGTTCGGTGTCGCGGGGATGGATGACCGAGCCAAGGTGAGGAGGGAGGCGAGTCGGTTGGGACGGAGATGGACTGACGAGCCATCTCCGTTACCTCGGCCAGCGTCCCTGCGACCAAAGTAACCACACAGCCTCAGAAGAGCCAGGTCTGAGCGTCCTCTTTCGATAGCGAGTAGTTGCAGGTGACAGGGCCAAGAGCGGTGGGCGTCGACGTTGACTTAGGTCGATTGAAGTCGTCGAGACGAGCGGGAGGAGCCGTCTCCAGCGTGGTGGGTCCTTGATTCGTGCAAGTCGCGCAGGCCGATCTGAAGCTCAGTGCCAAGCCGACGCGGAAAAGAAGTGGCGAGCCGTCTGTGGCGGCATGGTGGTCGTTGCGTCGAGGGCGGATCAAGGAGAGGGAGAGCGCAAAGGAAGTTCAGGTCAGCGTCGAGAGCACAACGTGCGGTGGGAGAGGAAGGGACAGGATGCGTACGCTAAACACCCGGTCAGAGACAGCAGGCCCGTCAGGCCACCAGGCTGCCGGTTGCCGACCGGTCAAGATCGGAATGCGGGGTCGGTGTCCGTCTACGTCCGGTCCGGCGGACGAGGGCAAGGGCGACTAGCGAGAATTCCGATTAAAGGATAGGTTGGCTCAGGTTCTCACGCACGCATGATTCAGTGCGAGCTTGTTGATCTGCGATGCGGTGGCTGTTGGGCTGGACGGGAGACGAGCAAGGAAAGCAAGAGGGTCGGTCAGCTTGAGCTCAACTCGCCCTCTCCTCCCTTCCTCCCTACAGCTCGCTCGGCTTGCGACCGCTCGGACGGTTCGAGCAACGCGATCCAGACTGACAGACGCTCGGTTGATGTCAATCGGCGCACTCGTACGAGCGGCGAGATGGGCGAGGCTGTCGAATGTCATCCGTGTGGCCGCTAACAGAGCTGCCGGCCGAGTTGTGAGTCGGAAAAGCCGAGCAGGAGAGCTCGGGCGCACAGAGCGCCCTTCGCTACTGCCATCATCCATGACAAGCTCGACATGCTGGTCGACTTGAGTTAATCCTTTGTCGAGTTGGATGAGTGGATGATGGAGTCGGGCACAGGAGGGAGGACGGAAGGACGGGAGGTGAGCTCGACGCTCGTTCACCGCCGACGTCGACCTCGTCCCCGCCACAGCTTTATCTCGACCTCTCTGGCCCAGGAGCCGCCCACAATGTCGTTCCCAGCGACCAAGAGAGTCCTCCGAAGCTCCAAGAACAAGTCCGCCCCGTCTGGCTCTGCCGCAGGATCCTCTCTCGACTCGACGGCGGCTTCTGGCCCATTCAACGGCCCTCTCTCTCCGCGATCGCTGGCACTCGCTGCGTCCAAGCCGTCCTTACCGGTCGAGATCCTCACCGAGATCTTCACGCTTGCACTCACTATGAGCACCGACCCATCCACTCCGTTCAAGTCGCCTGCATCGCCGTACAAGCCGTTCGCCTCCTTGCTCGCCGCCTCGAGATATTCCGGAGCCTCGCCATCCCGTTCGTCTACCGGTCCAGCACCATCCGCAAGCCGAGCGACTTTCTCACCTTCTCTCGGCGCAAGATCAGGCGTCTTTGTCGTCGGCTACGACCTCGACCAGAAAAGGGCGGCGTTAAAGGAGATCTGCCTCGTTGAGGAGGTCGACTTTCCTCTCGATCTCGGGGCGCTGAACAGCTGGTGCTTGACCAACATCAAGCCGTTGGACCCTCGAGACGGCGATGATCGTGCTCGTCTTGAACTCTCCAATCTCGGTGTGACGCGTTTGACGCTTCTCTCGCTCTCCACCCAAGACGCGTTGGCGACGAGCGCCGCCAACAGGGAGGAACTCCAGCGACTGATCGTCACCGGTCAAAAGGACGATCGCGTCCGCCAGATGGTGACCCGAGCGGAGAAGGACGATCCTCCCTTCCGCGGACCCGGCAAGGTCTCCCTCAAGGACGCGGTCGCACAACGAATCATCGAGGCGCACCCGTACTGTCAGCAGATGGCGATGCTCCGCTTCCTTCGTGCCCTCAAGCCCAGCATCATCCGACTGTCGCCATCCTACAGCTCCCGCCTTGCCACGGCCGCGGAAGGGAGCTATGCGCCGGTGATCTATCATGACAAGGTGGTCATCATGACCTTCTGCCCCAGCACCGCTCAGAGGGCGACTCGTAACCCCTTCCTGGTCCCGACGACTATCTCCTCGGATTTCAGACTACAAAATGCCTCTCCTAGCTGTATCATCCTGGACGAAGAGGCCAGGGAGGCTGCAGGGCTCTGAAGGTACGTCTTGGCCCTTACCGCCCTCTCTGCTCAAGCTCTGCTTTTCTTCCGTCTCCTCTTACCGACCGGTCTGCTGCCTTCCAGCGCTCGGCGGTCGCTCTTCAAACCGTCTCTCTCTGTCTCTTCCATGTCGTCACTACACTCAAAATCGATCTCATGACCCCTCCCCCCTCCTCCCGCCCTCCTCCCCTCTTCTTTTCCGCGCGCAACCTCCGATCCAAGTCCAGCTCACCCGCATCGCATCACCCCCTCTTTCCTCACCAAAAAAGACGCAACGCTACCAAACGAGCCAGAACGAAACGACTGAGGACCAAAGTGCGCCAAGAGAGAGCGTGCGTAAAATGAGTGGAGTGTTGGATCCCCTCAGGCCGATGGAATAGCCAGTATTACGGGGCAGAGAGAGGAGAAGAAGCAAAAAAACAGAGCTGAAGGAGGAGAGGTCGAAGGGGGGAGGATCTACTTGTAGGACCACTGTGCCGAGATGGGGAAAGCGAGTTGGGCGTGAGCGAGAGTGAGATTGTGGAAAGCGAGAGTCAAGAGGGAGGGAGAGAGATGAGGACATACGTAGATGGCCGCGTACGGGACAGTCTTGACGGTCGTGTCGGCTGGGTTGCACTATCACGGGACAACGAAGGCGATATGAACAGAAACGTCAGGACATCGATGGAAGGGGGAGGGAGGGGTGGAAATGAAGCACGCACGCTAGCGGGCGGCTGTCCACCGGCAGTGTCAACTCGGTAGAAGGTCTTCCCGAGGTCGCCGGAGACGAGGCCGAGCTGCAGGGACAGAGGGAAAGGTGGACGTCGGTCAGCAATGGGGAAAGGTGGGGAGGTGAAGACGAGCGACTGACCTGCAGCCACTGGATGTTCGTCTTGCTGTATTTTCATAGGATCAAGCGCGATCAATCTTCAGTATCACTGCCACACCCGCCTCCTCCAAACGAGCAAAATGAAGGACTGATTGAAACTCACGGATCCTTCGGCGCATTCACCCCCGCCACCTTCTTCCCGACAAACTCCTGCCCGGTGCTCGTCAGCTTGAACACCGGGTTGGTCGTCCCATCGGCGTTCTTCTTGAAGAAGTGCTTGGCGGTGGGGACAAAGGGCGTGTTGGGAGGGAGAGGGAACGGGAGCGTCCTCAGAGCGAGCGGGGCGAGGGTTGCGGCGGCGTTGGGGAACGAGATCAGGCATGAGGCGTCGTAGCTGCGAGGTAGAGCGGCGGAGGAAGGTACGAGTCAGCTCGGATATGAGAGAATGAGACGGGAGGAGATGAGATGAGATGAAAGGGCTAACAAGTCGGCGACCGCTCCTGCGCTGACGTACGTCGACGCAGGGCCACAGGTGTAGTCTGTTCGCCCAACGACAGAGCTCGGGTCAGCAAGGTGCACAGGTCGACTCGACTCGACATGAGATCGAGATGCTGTACTAACTCTGCGTACCCCTCCCGACAAAGACGTAGTTGGGCGTCTCCCCGGCGTTGACGGCCAGTCCGGCGACGAGATCGGTCGACTTTCCCTTGAGCGAGCAGGACGGCGCAGAGATGGGTCGTCGAGAGGCATCCGTCTTGAGGGCGGTCGTCAGGTCGGCAGTGGCGGGAGCGGCGAACGAGAGCGAAGAGAGCGAGAGAAGGGCGAGGAGGGAAGCGGCGAAGGCGGGAGACATGGCGGGCGAGTGAGAGAGCGATGGGTGGAGTACGTAAGGAGAGAGCGTGTGGAAAGACTGAAGAGGGAAGGGGAAGGTGGTTGATGGGAGGAAGGAAGCAAAGGAGCCAGCTTCGTTTGGTTTTAGGCTGAGTGGTCGGATGCATGACTCTTTGGCGGCCCAACGTGACCTCGGACAAGGTGGAGGAGCAGCGGAGTTGAGCCCTCGACAGTGCTCCCGTCGTTGGATGCCTCGCTCTCAGACGGCGATAACACCCATCAGGGGAGGAGCTCAACACAATCGAGCCAACTCCACCAGCGCAAGAGGACCAGGTGGAGTCAAGAGGGAGTGAGCGATGAGCGGAGAGAGATGTCCGAGCCGTCATGCGCGAGCTCGCGCCGGGCTCTCGCTTTCTTTCTCGGACAGACGGAGAATGATGTGGATGGAAGATACAGTGTGCACTATTTCGCATAGCCGACGCGTCGTAAAGGACGAACTAAAAGAGGTAGATGGAGAAAGAAAAGATGGGAACACTAGCAAACGAGAAGGGGACCAATCTACTGGAGCTTGGCTCGGAGGAGGTCCTTGAGGGCCTGTCCGTCCTTTCCGAACTGTCGGATTCCCTCGTGGAGCTTCTCGAACGCCATCTGGTCGTCGAGGAGCGACCATCGGAACTCTGCCTCGTTGTCGATGTACGACACCTTGGGGATCGGCTCGTCCTTCTTGGCCGTCTCGGATGCGAGCTTCTTGGGCACCTCGTCCGACGAGTTCTTGAGCTCCTCGAGGAGCTTGGGAGCGATGGTGAGGTAGTCGACTCCGGCGAGGGCTTTGATCTCACCAACGTTTCGGACTAGACGGCCAAGCAACGGGTCAGCTTCTACGCCGCTGCTATAGACGTAGACAGATGTGCTGAAGACTGACAAGAAGCTCCCATGACGATGGTCGGGTAGTCGTGCTGCTTGTAGTAGTTGAAGATCTTCTTGACCGAGATGACTCCCGGGTCGGCGTCTCCCTCGTACGTCTTGCCGGTCGAGGCCTTGAACCAGTCCATGATTCGTCCAACAAAGGGCGAGATGAGGGTGACCTTGGCCTCGGCGCAGGCGACGGCCTGTCCGAAGCCGAAGAGGAGGGTGAGGTTGCAGTGGATGCCGTCCTTGGCCTCGAGGTGTCGGGCAGCCTGGATTCCCTCCCAGGTGGAAGCGATCTTGATGAGCACTCGGTCCTTGGACACGCCGACCGACTCGTAGAGGGCAATGAGCTCGTGGGCCTTCTTGATGGTCGCCTGGGTGTCGAACGACAGTCGGGCGTCAACCTCGGTCGACACTCGGCCGGGGATGAGCGCAAGAATCTGCTTTCCGAACTCGACGAGCTGCAGCAAGGAAAGGAGAGTGACATGTCAGCTCGACATTGAGTACACTGCAGTTCAAAGAAACGTGAACGTACGATTCGGTCGGTAGCGTGCTCGACCTGGGCGTCGACGTCTCCACCCTTCTGCTTGGCGTACTCGACGCAAGGAGCGAAGAGCTTCTCGTACTTGGGGTCCTTGATGGCGGCGAGGATGAGAGACGGGTTGGTGGTGGCGTCCTGGGGCTGGTAGACGGCGATGGACTCGAAGTCTCCAGAGTCGGAGACGACGACAGTGCCGGAGGCCTTGAGCTGGTCGAGCGAGGAAGACATGGTGGAAGAGGGCTAGAGCAGGTCGATGGATGGGAGGGTCAGCGTTTGCTTCGTCAAGGGTAAGTTGTGGCGAGCAAAGGAAAGAGACACGTTCGGGCGAGAGAAAGTGGAGATGACTTCGGCCGGAGGGGGACATCTCGCCTCGACCCCCTCCTCCACTGCCGCCAGCACATCCCACAACCCGCACACCTCAGCCGATCAACGCTCAACCACACCAGTGGGAGCTTAGCAGTGCCCGTTCCTAGTCTGCAACAACCCAGTCTCGCGTAGGCGGCCGAGAGAGACGACTCGAGAAGTCGACCGCCTCGAACGTTCTCTCCCCTGCGCGCTCCCCACCCATCTCACTCCCTCGTCCATCACACCGACAGCACACAACGGATGCGCTTCCGTACGAGGCTCGGACCTGAATCAAGAGGATAGACTTACGGAAATGGTAGTGGGGTGGGTGGGTAAAGGGGTGGGAGGAGGAGAGAGTGGTTGTTGGGAGTGTCCCCCTTGAAAAGAGGCCAGGCGACGGAAACGTCAGCTCGACGTCCGCGCATCCCTCCCTCCCCCGCGTGAGTTTGTTCCCACAGCGAGCGTGACGTCGGCCGTCGAAAGTTGTTCGTTCTCATCAGCTCGATAGGGTTGCAGGTATACACTGGAGTTCAGGCCCATGTGTATCTACAGACTGGCTGCATACGGACGAGCAGATCTGACAGAGTTCTCTCTCTCTTTCTCGCCCGTGCGCGCGCCCAATGCCGCTCGTCGCCTGCGCTCGCTCGCTCCCCCCAGTGACGAGCTCAGCCGCTGGGGTCCCCCCCTTCCCCTCTCCTCCTCCTCGTCTCCCAGTCCAGCCACGCCGTATGATTCGGTGACAACCAAAGGAGGTGCGTGCTGCTTTCCCATACGCTCGTCCAACCAGCAAACTGGCACGGTTCTGGGCGCCCCCGGCCCGGCTCGGAGGGCAAAGCGGCTGTGGCGTTTCCTCCGGGCTCCGTTTGTCCTGTCCGATTGAAGCGGAACTGAGGACGAGATAAGATTGCGTTGGGGCAGGCCGAGACTGGAGTCACGGGGGTCATTTGTATCGAAGAGCGGGCGAGGTGGGTCGAGAGGAGAAGTCTAGGAGTCGGAGCGTAGGTAGTATAGAGTCACGGAGACAGGAAAAGAGAGCGAAAAGACGTAAGGAGGAAGGAAAACCGACGTGGCGGGGGAAGAGGGGGACGGGCATGCGGACGAGAGGCCCGCCGCTGATGAGATAGACAAGCACAGAAGGATGGTTACAACAAGGTGGAAAGAAGTACGAAGAGGAGAAAGTTCAGTAAGAGGGCTGTAGATTTACGATCATAGCTTGAGCGAGAGTGGCGTCCTTATGCGCCTCGTCCGCTCAAGAGCGCATGCGACTCATGCCCTGGTCGGTCGAGCGCATCGTCCAACTCGTCTCCGATGTCGTGCTCTCCAGGAGGGTTTGGTATGCCGAAGGAGCTCCTGCCCCATGTACCAGCGAGCGCTCGTGGAGGGCTAGGCGAAGGAGACCGAGAAGCACGTGGGTGGGGTGGGCTGGGAAGGACGCGACGACTGCTCAGCTTGTGCTTTTTGTGACCGAGGCTGAGAGTTGACTCACTCGTTCAGAGCCGGCTCGGTCGAGTCGAAGATGCCAAGTCCAGAGATCCTGGATGAGTGCGGCCGCGACGCGGCAGACGGCTGGACGAGCTGGCCGAGCTTCAGACGGAACGAGAGATGGCAGGCAAACCGCGTCAGCTGACTTGGACGATGCTTGAGTCGCGCGTGTAGAACAGACTCACCCGGCTGGGACTTGACCCAGTCACCTCGACAGGTCGACTTGGCACGGCCCGCTCCTCGCTCCTACGTCCCCGCCCGCTATATTCAAGCGACCCTCGTGCCCACCGAGCCCAACCACCTCCAGTCGTCGGACTCGTCGAACGCCGATCGGTAGACACCCCCTCGGCCTCACTCGACTCGAACGACGACGACCTGAACGCTGACGAGAGGACGAGCGGCTGACTGGGGACGAGTCGGATCGTGTCCGCCGCTCGCACGGCTGGGCGTTGCGATCGAGGAAGCCGGCTGGAGGACACCCTTGCAGCTGAGGTTGGATCGTCGAGCGAGAAGGACGACACAGACAAGGGCGACCGTGGAACAGATCGGCCGTGCGTCTCGAACGGAAGAATGACCGGGTACGCGGATGTCGACAGTCCGGGCGACTGAGGTGGCGAGCTCGCACGATCTGCTCCGAATGCGAACGAGGCCGTTGGAGGTGGGGTTGATGGTGCCGACTCGTAGACCGATGGAGCGCGAAGGGATGATTGTGCGGTCGCGTAGCTCTCCCGTCGGCCATCCAGCGATGCACGAGGAGGCACGAGCACGTCACTCGGCGACGCCGACATCGAGTAAGGACGCTGAACCATGACCTGTTCCGAGTTCGATGGTTGAGTGTGGACGCCGTGGAAGGAGGAGGGCCGAACCAGCGACGGCGAGGGAAAGTTGAACGCGAGCTGGGGCGGAGCGCTGAGATGTCTCGTGGGCGAGGCGAGAGGAGATCTTGAGACCGGCAGAGGAGGCGAGGACATGCGGTGTCCTTGAGCTCCCGACGCGTTTCCCTGACGGATCCACGACGCTCGAAGCAGAAGCGGCGGGCGGCGCGTCGCTCCTTTTTGACTCAGCCGAGCCGACTGCACCTCGACGCCACCGTCGAGCATCGCCTCGGCATCCGAGATGTCGCCCTCTCCGTCGGACCCGATCGCGAACAGCTCCTCCGACGCCCTCGGTGCGCGACGAGACCCGGCTGTGCTGTTGTTCCCCCGGCCGGAGCCGTTGGCCGGCCTTCCGTTCTCGGCATCGTCTCCGGTGTAGAACAGTTGGGACTCGAGCCTCGAGTCCCGCTGGAGGATGGTCGAGTACGACTGCGTCGAGGTCGGCGATGGCTCCCGTGTCCTTGGGCGGTCCATGAGCGGCCGCTCCTCGCGTCGGCCTCGGACGACAAAGCTTCGAGGGTGGTCTCCCTCGTCGGCGGACGAGATCGAGTCCCTCGGGAACGAGACCCCTCGAGAGACCCCAAAGAGCAGATCCGAGTGCTGGCTCATCGGCACGGGGGTGTACTGGGTCCCGGCCAGGTTCCGGTAGGCGGGTGGGTCCGGCGAATAGGAAGGTGAGTCGTGGTACGCGAGAGTACTGGTGTATCGGGCGTAGTGCGGCCGAGGGCTGCGCGAACAACACAAAGGACGCACAAAGGATTAGCAATCTAAACACACGCGACGCGACAAAGATACTCACGGAGACGGAGGCGTCCCTCACAGTTGCTGGAGATAACTTTGCGGCGGGTGGTAGTACCCTGAACGGCCATCGCCCTTCGCTCTGCGACGTCGGCGACGAAGACAGCAGACGAGTAAGGCCAGCAGCACCAGCGACCCCAAGATCACGGGCAGGAGGATCGAGAGGAGCCGGTCACCCGAAACGGCACCCAGTTTGGAAGACGCGGGCAGTCCGGTCGAGGTGGAAGATGGTAGCGAGGAAGATGGAGAGGGCGGAGAGGTGGACCGGAACGCGGAGGCTACGGAGGAAGGGGACGAGGAAGGGGTTTTGGAAGAGGAAGAGGAGGTGGTCACGGTCGATGTCGCCTGAGCGGAAGATGTAGTCGAGGACTGGGCGTAGGGGTTACACTGCGGCAGGCGATCTGCCTCGAGCGTCTCCTCCGCCAGCATCGGTCGACAGCACTGCTCAAAGAACAGCGTGTCATGTCGGTTCTGGCAGCGAAGAGCAAGATAGCGGAGATGGTACCTGGGATGAGCCGGAGGCGGCGGGAGGTCAGTATACAGGTAGATGGTTGATCAACCGGCAAACGGAGAGCTCACTGGGAGTAGTCCTCGAGGTAGCCTGTCGCCCATCCAGCGGGCGAGGTGAACTGAGCAGCGGGAGAAGACATGGCCTAGATAATGGAGGTGAGAGGGAAGCGGAGCAGAGCGAGAGAGATCTGGAATCAGTCGAGGTCTTGGACGAGGAAGGCACGCGAGAAGGACCCACCGAGTCAATCGCGAGCGGCTTGTCGAAAGTCGAGTTGGGAGTGCTGGTTGCTGGTGGGTCGTCGAGTTTCGTATGTCTGTTGTCGTTGGTCGTTGTGGAAGTCGTGGTAGGGAGAAAAAGGAAGGGAAGAAAGCGGTTTGGGGGCAAACGGAGGGAGGAGCAGGGGTGGGGGATGGGGATAAGCTGAGTTGTTGGATCATCTCTGAACTGTCGAGCAGAGGAAGTGACCCCTGAGTAGATGTTGAGTGCTTGATCACGTCCTTGTGCTACAGGCAGAGGGGCTGCCAGGGGAATCGAGGGCGAAGGCGGAGTGCCGCGACTGTTGAGCTCGCCTTCAGACCGATAGGGGGGCGACGAGAACGGTAAGTACCCTGATCCGAACTTGCGATCGATCGTTACAGATTCCTGTGAGCTGGAGATGGTTGGCCTGTCGGAAGCGAGATGATTTCGGTGTGGGGGTCGGGAACGAACTCGAGGAGAGGGGCATCCGTCCCAACAAACGTCACGAGCTCACCCTGCGCCGCTTCCCAACTTCCACCCATCCCTCTCCTTCCTCGGCCAACTCCGCACAGAGTTTACCTACACAGCAGACGACTGTGACCCTCTGGCGATGGACCCGCTCGCGTGTGGAGGTGCTGGTCGTGTAGTGGAGGGTGTGCCGACTGTCGAGCACCCGTTGTCACCTCCTCTGTCCCTCACCCGCTCCTCGCGCAAGCAGTCACGGACCATCCCCGACCCCAGAGCAGGTGTGCCGAGATCAGATGACGCAAGTGAGTCTTGTGCATACATATCTGCCGAGCTGGAGCTGTTCGGGTGTCTTACGGACCGGCAGCGGGCTCGTTAGCTGGTAGAGATGATGGGTTGAGCTCACACCCCTCTCCTCGCCTTGCTGCCCTGACCGGTCAACGACAGCATCATCCCCAGCAGGACCTTCGTCCTACTTCAGCATTGGCAACCAGGCGGCCGAAACACCGAGCGCTGTCCTGGTCGGTCAGGACGTGCGGTTGAGCCCGCCTACGAGCTTGTCTTGTGAGGAGGACGAGCTGGCTTCGGACGGACCCGGTCAGTCGTGGGACGGCTCCGTCAGAGGACTCGCCAAACCAAACCGCCGTCACGGAGCAGCATCCCTCACAGTGCCAAAGTCATCCTCGACAGCTCGATCAGCCTCGTCGTCCTCGACCTCGTCGTCTTCGCGTGGGCTGGTGGGCTCTGCGAGCTCGCGAACGACGCCTCCCCGCCAGCCGCTCCCGACGCCGCTTCAGGTGCCGGCAGGCTCGTCCCCCTCGTCCTCAAAGTCATCGCCGAGCGTACTGCAGTTGCCAAAGACTGCTACAACTCCCACCCAGTCCAGTCATCGCCAGCTCGCCAACGCTGAGGCGTCGTCCTCGTCCATGACGACCCCAAACTCATCGGCCTCTCCTCCGCGCTCGAGGCGCTCAAGGAAGGCGCCCCTCGTGCTGTCGAGGGAGGAAGAGCGCGCTCTCGCTGCCAGGTACGACCTTCTCACCGCCGAGGAGTTTGCGACCGCGCTCGCTCCGTGGGATTCCGAGGGCGACACGGGCGAGCTGTTCGGGCGGAGCCGACGACGACGGTCTCCCACAGACAAGGACAAGCCAGTCGAGGACGACCAGCCTCTCTTCCCTCCAAGTCCTCCCGGGAGCCCAGGACGAGTCAGAGAACATCCGTTGAGGATCCTGGCTCGAGTGGGATGGATGCTCTGGAGGCATCAGCTCGAGGATCACGATAGCGACGAGCCTGACGGACAGGAACCGTCTCCACCTGACAGACACCCTCGTGTAAGCACAAACGATAGTCGATGATCAAGGATGATAACAAAACTTCTCTGACACGTCGTGGCCTTGCTGTCGTCTTACAGGACGCGACGCTGCAGTCTGACCTGAGCGAAGCCCTCTCGACCTCGCTCGAGACGTCCTCTTCCGCTTTCCTCCCCTCCCACACTCCTCCCGACGACACCCTCCCAACACCCTCAGGATCTCTCCATCTCTCATCGACTTCTTCCCTTGCACTGCCTGCTCCCAGGAACGGCCCTGCCGTCAACAGTCCGCTCCACCGTCGAGACAAGGCCCGGCAGGGATCGGTATCGACGTTGTCCTCGTTTGTATCGAACAGGAGCGAGGCGTCGACGGTATCATCCTCTCACCTGGACACAGCTCCAACACCTGCGACCAAGAGCCGAGCGGCCAGTCTGCGGAACGAGATCACGACGGGCAGTCTCCCGATGCGGAACGGGGCGAGCAAGAAGCGGTCGTCAAAGGAGGACAAGAAGCGAGACCGAGCAGGAGGAGGGTCGATTGGGGACTGGGTCGCCTGGGGATGGGGCGGCGGATCGTCTGCGTCGTCTTCTGTCGCTCAAGCGAATGGGCCCAAGAAGAGTCTTCGGGGTTTCCTCTCGCCTCCGATCCTGTCGCCGGCCATCGCCACCACCCAAGACAAGACGATGGACCCGCTTGGGTTGCCGCCGACTCAGACCGCCTCAAACTTCCCTGCGACTCCATCGAGCATGCCGACCGGCTCCTCGACGTTGGCGAACGGGCATGCAGCGACTCCGTCCTCCGAGCGACAAGCTTCGCCTTCCCATTTCCGAGCCGTGTTTCTTGCCACCCGCATCATCTCGTCCAACCCAACCTCTCTTCTCTCAAACCCATCCGCGGTGTCTGAACTCGTTTCAGGTCTCGCTTTTTCGCTCGTGTCGAATGCGCGAGACGCAAACATCACCCTCAAGGAATCGAGCAGGGCGCGCCGAGCATCATCGGAGGACAGAGGTCGCCGAGCTGTTCTTGCGCCAACCGCCATCTCTGTCCCCGCGACTACCACAAGCCAACTCTCCTCTAGTCCTGCCAAATCCAAGTCGGTCGGCACTTCGAGCAGGGAACAGCCTCTGGCCGCGGCGTCTTCGGTTCTCAGTCGCGTGCTCAATTCGGCAACGCTCTCAACATCCTCCACTCGGTCAAAACCTCGCCAGCCGTCCGGCCTCGTCGTGCCTGCGAGCCAGCTCTCTCCGTCTACCGAACTCGGACCAAAGACGCCGGGTAGCGCGCTCGGAGGAGGGTATCCGTTCCCACACAGCAGCTCGAGCATCGCTGCCACTGCAGCGATCCCATCGGTCGAGCTCGAGCCGATCGAGCCAGCGGCTTCGAAACCTCCAACACTGATTTTCGATCGAGCGGGCTATCTCAAGGGCGTCTTTGGTGGCCAACCCATCGGAGAGGGCAGCGCGAGGGAGAAGAGAGCTTCGAGGTTTGAGAAGAGCTCAGACGCACTCACAGGTGAGCGCCATCTGTACCTGCTGTTATACTCACGCTGGTGCGTATGCTGAACTTCTCTGCTGACTTTGCAGATCGGTACGGGTTCATCTACGACGTGACGAGCATCAAGATGCTGCGAGACGCGAGTGAAGCTGGGGCGCCTGCCCCTGCGACCTTCTCTGGCAACCCGAATCGACACTCTGACGACTCGGACACGGACGAAGAAGAAGATTGGGTCGAACGGAACATTCAATTCGTGCAAGACTCGCCGACCAAGCCCACCTCGAGGCTGATGGGCCATGCCGAGTCGGAGATGGGCGAGCCAACATCGTTCGACATGCGGACCTCGCTCTCGTCCGCTTCAGGTGTCTCGGTCATCTCAACCGACACGATCGGTCGACTTCAGCCGTCGGAGGCTGCGAATCCGTCCAGCTCGACCCCCACAGACCCTCGGAGAGGCAGCAGCCGACATCGGTCGTCGACGGTCGTCTCGCTCAACCCGTCGCCGGTGCGGCCAGTCATCTCTCCACAGACGTTCCACGTCTCAGCAGACAGTCCCTCGTTTGACAACGACCTGCTCTCCTCGCCTGGACACGGCCGCACGTCGAACCCGATGTCGCTCACGGGCCGCAAGACGATCCAGATCCTCCTCAACCAGCTGACCGACATCCACGACTCGCAGCAGTCGGCTCGCAAGACCGCCTGGGACGCCTTCCTCCGTCGCCGACGAGACGCTCTCGCTGTGGCAACGACGAATGGAGGCGGCACCGGCGAGGATGCTGGCTTTGTCGGGTTCGCGCAGATGGGTCTCGGCGGGAAGGCCGGCAAGGAGGACCACAAGGACTTTGTGAGACTCGTGCGGGAAGGGATCCCGATCTCGTACCGGGCGAAGGTCTGGGCAGAGTGTAGTGGAGCGTCGGACGTGATGGCGCCGGGAGAGTACGACGAGCTGCTCGCCATGGCCGAGAAGGAGGGCGTAGACTCGACCGTCAGGAATGAGATCGAGAAGGACGTCGTCAGAACGCTGGTCAGTACCTCGCCATCCGGGTCCGACCAAATTGAGATTCTGCTCGACGTGCTGACAGACCTTACTTGATACCTTAGCCTCTCAACATCTTCTTTGCCGCCGATGGCCCCGGCGTGGTCAAGCTCCGACGGATCTTGACGGCCTTCGCCTGGTGAGCCTGAAGTCCGAGGGAGATCAGCTTTCGTTCTGCGATTGACACAGCTTATCTTTTCTGCAGGCACGACATGTCGGTCGGCTACTGCCAAGGACTCAACGTGAGTCGGTTCGTCTTCTGTTGTTCAGTAGAACGCTCCGAACTGACTTTTGTTTTTCGCCTTCGCTGCAGATGGTCGCCGCGACCCTTCTACTCACTCATCAGCGCGAGGAGGAAGCGTGAGTCTGAGATCCCTGTTCTGACTCTTGCTCGCCCAACTGACTTGGATCGCTTGATCTCAACAGCTTCTGGGTCTTCCTCTGCGTCGTTGAGAGGCTCATGCCGCCCAACTACTACTCGCCCGATCTTCTTTGTGAGTCGGATTTGCCATTTGTTCCTCGTCTCTTTGAGCTGACCGCTGCTTCTCTTCTTATAGGCTCCCGAGCGGACCAGCGTGTTCTGCAGGACTTTGTCGGCCAGGAGCTTCCGGCTCTGAACCAGCACATGGCCAACCACGGGATTGAGATGACCGCCGTCGCGTTCGGATGGTTCCTCTCGCTCTTTACCGACTGCTGTGAGTGCACGCATCGACCGGGGATGCGATCCGTCGCGCTTCGACTGACCGCGAGCTTTTCACTCCTCGTCTGCAGTGCCCGTCGAGGTCAGTCATCTGCTGTCCCGGCCGATGATAGTGTGCTATCTTTGGCGGACCTTTAGCTGACGTTTCTTCTCGTTTGCCCGCCCCTCAGACCCTCTTCCGAACCTGTTCGTCGTCTATCTGGCTCTGCTTCCTGTCTGTCTCACGGCTGACATTCCCACGCTCCTCCATCTTTTCCTCCACGCACCAGGGGACGTCTTCTTCGTCGAAGGCTTTGACACCTTCTTCCGCGTCGCGATCGCCATCCTCAAAGTCAACGAGGCTCATCTGCTCTCGTGCGATAATACTTCGGTTCGTCATCGTGTCCCATTTCTCTTCCTCAATCCTTGCTCTTTCAAGGCTGACGCCGTACTCCTTCTCGCCGACCAGACATTGTACCAACACCTCGGCGGCTGTGCCTCTCGACTCTGGAACGCCGACCAGTTGCTCGCTGTGCGTCCTCCTGCTCCGTCTCCCTTCCATCTGCTGACCCTTTTGCGCCTGTCCCCTCGCCGCCCTCACTGACACGATCCGTCCTTGCCACGGCAGATCGAGCATGAACTCAAGCAGACGATCACACACGACGCGATCACGTCCCGACGGGCCGTGCACGTCTCGGCGCTGGTGGAGGAGATGGGCGGGGATAGGCCGTATTAGACAGAGACGAGGGCAGGAGGGAAGGGAGGACGATTTGCTTACGACACGACACGACACGCGCATACTGTACTAGAGACTGCTTGCATTGCATGGATCTGCTTTCAACTCAGCTCTTGACAGGGGATGATGGGTCATGAGATCTCGATCTGGAGAGAAGAAGCGCGCTGATCGTGGGCGGTCGTGACGGAGCTGGGAGCATGGGAGCGGAAGTGGTCTGCACATTGGCATACGGTCAGAAGCAGAGGTCCGCAGTGGATCGGTCAGACGGCGGTCGGCATGACACGATCGGGCAAAAGGAGCAGGACTGACCAGGCGTCGAGCAGCGGGAAGAGAGCGTCGCCAGCGGCGAGATCGGCTCGCCAAGTCCATTCATTGGTCATAGACTGAGCGGGAGGGAGTGCGACGGAACATCCAGGTGAGTGACTGACAGACGAGTCAAGCACGGACCAATGCACTCACAGGGGGAACGACCTCAATCTCCTGGCCATTCTCGTCCTTCCGGACTGAGACCCACGTAGTCGGATAGGCTGGGCCCTGAGAGAGGGGCACAAGGCCCAACTTGAGCTCCCGACGCAAATCCTCGAGGACAGACGGTGAAAATCCCTCGAATCGGGCCACTTTGAACCCGCCCAGATGCTTCTGCAGGCAACGGGTCGTAGAGACGACGCCTCGAGCGCGCGAGGCCGTCGTGTTCCACGGCGACGATCCAAGGAACACGCGAAGCACGAAGCGCTTTGGGGCAGTGAAGGGTCGCGACTCGGCCACGAACGAGTCAAACTCCTGAGCCGCCTGGTCCGTCACTCGCAGCTCGCGCAGAGAGTTGTGGAGGAGCAAGGAACGGAGAACATCAACTCGTTGTGTCTTGATGTGGTCGACCGCTGAGGCCACCTCTGACTCGAGCCAAACCGGCACGGGCGCAGGGAGAATGGCCCGCACAGCAGCCCTCAACTTTTGCGCCTTCGATCCCGGAACCGGCGGTGATGGTGCTTCGAAGATGCAGCAGACTTTGACGGTCTCGCTCTTGCGGATGTAGAGCGGGATGGTCGATTGGTAAGGCCCGGCTGACGGGGCCGAGGTAAGGTCGGGGTGCACGCCTGCGACAACGCCAATCTGTCGGATGCAGGCCCATCTCTGCGCTCCCTCGGGGCCGGCGGAGAAGATGCCCGTGTATGGGTCGAAGAAGGCGGTGAAGTCGGAGGGTCGAGTGATGGTGACGGTATGGTAGTAGAACGGAAGGGCGAGGTCCCGAAACGCCTTGGAGACGAGCAGGACGTGCGTCGTCCCTCGAAGGTGAAACGGATCCGACGTCGGCACGAGAGGCGACGTTGGAAGGAAGATGATTTTGAGGATCATCTTGATCAGCTCGATAGGCATGCCTGTCGAGAGAAGAGGATGGTGCCTGTCAGCGACTCTCGGCCGCTTCCGTGGTGAAGGCAAGCCCACTCCGCCGCGGGCCAGCAAAGATGCGGCTACCCAAGCGACTCACCGGGCATGAGTCGTGCAGATATCCCATCGTGACTGAGGAAGCTCGGGAAAATGGCGGTCTCCTGGTCGGCAGGTGGAGAGGGAGAAAGAGAGATGAGCTTCGGGCCAGATCCCGTCGAGCCTGAGAAGACGTCCACTGGCTCACCTCACGCGCTGACGGTGTCTCTTGGCCGAGAGACCGGCCTTGCGGGTCATGGCAGACGCCAGAGACGACGTCGAGGGCGGCGGATGGGTGGAAGGAAGACTTCATGTTGGGCGGACGGGTTGGTGGTGGACGCTCGAAGGTGGTCAGGACGAGAGTCAAACGAGTCGAGCTCATCCAATCTGCTCCCACCCACAACGACAGCATTCGAACGACATGGCTCGGTCCAACAACGTCGTCGATACCGTAGGCACTCTCTCGCTTGCGGATCCACGCCCTCCAAGCGATCTTGATGCGAGGTACGAGGAGGTGAGGTGCCCTGTCCTCGTGTCGAGCTCGTCGCCTTCCCCCACTGATAGGTTCGTCTCGGTCCTCCTTAGGCTGAGGCCGGACCCACTGCCATACCAGCAGATCCATCACCAGAAGAAGGCCAAACTCTCGGTGAGTGCTTGACTCTCTTGAGCAACGCTCAAGAGCTCGAAACCTGCTCATCAGGAGATGCTGACGTCGTTTGACCTCCCAATCTTCCTCGCAAGTCCTACCGCTCGAGATCGTCGAGCTCATCCTCAGCTACACGTTTCTGCCAAACTCGCCCCTCACACCTTCTTCGGACCCAAATCATCTGCACGGCACGACGCATGTCCTGCTCGTCTCACGCGCCATCCGCCAGCTCGCCCTGCCTTTCTTCTTCCACACCGTCGTCATCAGCCGACCATCGCACTACACCGACTTCTTCGATCCCGAGCACGGCATCTTCAACTTTGGAGAGGAAGGCCGCAGGCGATGGGAGCTCGTCCACGAGCTTGGTCTCGTCCTCGGCGTCAAGCCACCAGTCGCCCTCCATGTCGCCCTCCCCCGAGTCAAGGACTTCTTCAAGCCGATCAACATCCCGGTGCGCTCTTCGGTCCCCAGTCTATGCATACTACACACTCGAGATTATGCAGACGACCTGGGATCAGATCGAGACCTCGATGCTCTGATTGCGCTCGCCCAGACCGATGCCGACTCGCGCCGACGGATCGAGCAAGACATCTTCAACGAGTACGAGGACGACCCGAACCCCTCGGACTGCTCCTTCGAGAACTGGGTGCTCGAGCAGTACGGTCAGGCCCTGTTCGCCGAGATCGATGATCGCATCGCCGAACCGATATGGGCAGGCGCGAGGGAGGATCGCGAACGCGTCTTCCAAACTCTCGTACAGCACACTCGTCCCGCCGAGCTACATTGGGCCGCACACGAGCTCCTCTATCATCGGATGGGCGTCCTCGACGCCAACCTTGCCGGCACGACGCTGGTCGTCTGGCCCCCTCTCGGAGCGCTCCTCGATCGACCGGTTGGCGAGCTCATCGCCACCATCGGCGCAGGGGAGTTCCAGCTCGGCGTGACCCGCATCCGTCTCGAGGGCTTGTCCGACGCGACTCTCGATGAGCTCGCTCAATCGTTGCCAGGACTGGCTTTCATCCCTCTCGAGACAGACGAAGAAGGTCCGATCTCGCGCGCAACGTGGTCGTGGACGCGATCCGACGGGACCACCGTCTCTCTCTCGCCTCCGGTGAGTCTGCAGACACTTCCGACTTCATGTTCGGACGGCGCTGACCTTTTTGGGCGGGAAGCTAGCAGACGACAACGGACGACGAGCTCGCCGGACAGGTTTTCTGATCGGCGGGGCCTTACGCCTAAAGCCTGGCACATGTGGTGGATTCCAATCTTCTCTTACGAGCTATAGTTCTGCACCGGACAAGAGAGCAGATATACTTGGCTTGACTTGTCGTCTACGTCGTATCGAACGGCCCATACTGCTATGAGATCCCAGATGTGCTTTGCTACCCTGCAGACTCCGGGCGCAGTCCCCGCCGTCTCCGCTGCTCCCGAAGCGGCCTCCCCTCGGTTCGAGCTCACCTGCCTGCTTACCTCCCAACTACACCACCACCGCCCATCTTAGCCTGCCCATCATGTCCGACGCTCTCGACTTCATCCTCGCTGCCTTACTAGCGATGTTCATCATGGCCCTCTCGTTCGCCCTGGTCGCCTTCTTCGTGATGGTGAGCTTCGCGCTGTCCTCCCTCGTCCTCGCGTCCACGTCACCATCGAGCTCACCACCTTCCCCTCTTACGCCTCGCTATGTTTGCTCGTGTTGCTCTAGCCGGTAAGCGGTGCTCTCGTCCGCTTACGAGCCAACTACCTGCCCAAGGGAGTCGCGTTGAGTGATGCTAAGGACGTGGATGCGGAAGCGGGTGATGCGCGGGTAGGGCCGGTCGTCAGGAGGGTTTGGTCCATGGTCTGGAGGATAAAGAGGTTGGAAGGGTGGAAGGGGATGTACAAGGGTCAGTACAAGCTCCCTCCATCCCTAAGAAGCCTGTGTGGAGGGGAAGCAGGGAAGCGGTGCTGGAAAGGAGAGAGGAGGAGGCCGAAGCTCACCCTCGGCC
The DNA here is from genome assembly GCA_036245725.1 of Mrakia hoshinonis. Classification (NCBI taxonomy): domain Eukaryota; kingdom Fungi; phylum Basidiomycota; class Tremellomycetes; order Cystofilobasidiales; family Mrakiaceae; genus Mrakia; species Mrakia hoshinonis. Next base: position 19,892 of record BTPH01000005.1, read on the forward strand.
GCGGTCACCTTTGATCGACAGGGATCTCGCCCTTCCTGGCCCTCAACTTTATCGTCTCGGTATGCACCGTCGCCTTCATCGGGGGATCAGCTACCGTCACACCAAAGGGGACCTATCAAGTCCCCTCTGCATCATCCCTCTCGTGCGTCCCCCCGCCTTGCCTCACCTCCCTTTGCCCGCCCGCCCGCTCACTCTCTTGCCTTCCTCTCGACAGCATGACCCTCTTCGGCCTCTTCATCACCTTCATCACCCTCCCCCTCTCCCTCGTCATCAATCGCTCCATCGTCACCCCGCACGCCCTCCCTCTCAACCCCCGTACCGCAGCCCGCCTCATCCTCACGCCCTTCGAACGCGCCCGTCCCACCCGACTGTTCCTCGCCCCCGGTCTCCTCGCAGTGACAGCCGCGCACATCCTCTGGCTCAGCATCGTCAGTCACGGGATCAAGAACCTCTTGGTTCCTGAGCTGAGGGAGGGTCTGTTCAAGGATCCGGTGAACGAGGGGGACGAGCCAGAGATGGTCCAGGTGAGGATGGGGAGGTTGGCGGTGTTTGTGGTGTTCCAGGCGGTGTCGACGATCATTCTGTGAGTCCTTGTGCTTCTCGTCTTGATCTGTCTGTCTGTCAGTGTGTGCAGTGCTTCACCTCTGACTCGTCCATCTTCCTTTCTTTTTACGCGCCCCAGGTGCCCCCTCGAAGTCCTCGCTGTCCGTCTCTCGATCCAGCGCCAGAACGGACCGACCGGCACACCGACGGATCAGGTGCCGTCAGAGTATGCGGCAGAGGAGGAGGACGTGATCGCGTTGCGGTCAGAGGAGGAGCAGCCGTACGAGGGAGCCGTGGACGCGGTCAGGACCATCCTCGCAGAGGAGGGGTGGCAGACGCTGTATACTGCGTGGCCGGTCACGCTGGCGGGGCTGGTGTTGGGAACGGCGGTGTAGGGACCAGGCTCGACTTGGTGGTGTTGGCGAAGGAAGGACCTCGTTTTTAGTTGATGTCAGTTCGCTGTCTCAGTTGTGCTGCGTGATCAGATGTTCAGCTCTTTTTTCAGATGGAGGCCGATGCACGTTCCAGGCGCGAGGCGGAAAATGAAAGAAGGGGCATGCATGTTTGAGAAGCCGATACAGAAAGTGAGGAGCGATGTGAGAGATGAAGGGAAGGACAAATCGCAAGGCGGATGATCTACTGCTACAACTTCTTGGGCTCTTCGGTCAACGGGCTGACGGACCCTGCCCCTCCAGCACTAGCGAACGGATACTCCCTCGCCGCCTTTACACCGGGCGCTCCGACTCCAGGCGTGGTGGGCGTAGACTTGAACGTTCTCTTCTTCTGAGGTCCGGTACCCGAGACGGGCGTCGATGTCCCGGAAGCAGGCGCACTCGGCGCTCGTCCGGCAGCTCCTCCGGCGGTGGGCGACAATAGGGTAGTCCCAGGAGGTCCTCGCTTGCGGCCTCGCTCGAGAGCCTCGGCGAGCATCGCCGGCGTAGGCAGAACGGCCGCCTGACCGGTGGGTGGCGTCGGAACAATCACATTCGGAACGGCGCCAGGCGGGGTCGGGGACGAGTCGTTGAGCGGGGAGGTCGTGTGCACAGGCGACTTGTGCTTCTCCTCGTCGGAGCCCACTTCAGTCGCTTCAGCGGTCGAGGCCAGCTTCTCGTCCTCTCCGATGTCCCTCATCGTCTCGCCTCCGGTGTCGGTAGGAGTGCCCGCTCCAGACGGGCCTCGAGATCCGACAGCGTCAAAGTCGACCTGCTCTTCCGCCGTTCTCTTCTTGCCCGGAGCGGACGATGTTCGACGGATGCCCATGCCCAGTCCACCCATCTTGCTGACAAACGCGCCGGCGACAGTCTTGGGCGTCTTGGTGGTAGGCTCAGGTGTCGGGGCGGCGGAGGACTTTGACTTGTCGAGCGTGGCGGTCGAGGCGGCAGGAAGGGTCTGCGAGCGAGCCTTCTTGTCCGCGATGCGGGCTCGGTCGAGGGTTGCTTTGGCGACGAACGCCTTGGCCTCCTCGGGAACGAACGCATGGACGGCGTTTCCGGACTCGTCGTGCTGGTCGTACTCGTCCTCAATCTCGTCGCCGATGAGCTCCTCAAGAACGTCCTCGAGGGTGATGATGCCGATCGTCTCTCCCTCGATGTCGCCCATGAGCTTATCGAGCGTCTGAGGCTGCAGGAACGCGTCTCCAGGCACACCCTGTCCCTCGGCCTTGGACTCCTTCCTCAGTGCCTCCTCCTTCTGGGCCTTCTCGGCCTGCTTCTCTCGTCGGAGCTCGCCCTTTGTCCTCTTCTTGTCCTTTGCGCCGTCTCCTACAGGTCCCATCTCGAGATCCTCATCAGAGTCGGACGAGTCCGAGGTGTCGGATCCGGCCAGCTTGCGTCGGATCCGCTCACGAAGTCCGAGCGCGGCAGTACCGATGATGGACTCGGCGTCAGGATCCTCGGTGGCGGTCATCGTAGGGGCACGCTTTCGGCGTGAGACGAGGGCCATGTGTGATCGACTGCAGCGACACAAAAGCATGTGTCATTAGCACGGTCCAGATACGCAACAGAAGAGGACAGCGAGGACTCACCCAGCTCGGAAGATCTGGATCATATCGAGGAGAGACTGATCCTGAGGGACCGTGACGATCGAAGTAGTCATCGGGACAGACATGATGGGCGTCGCGTCCTCTGGGTCGAGGAGGACACAGTTCTTGACGAGCATCGTGCCGAGAATCTTCTTGATCGACTTTGTCTTTCCGATGTTTGTGATGTCGGGGATCTCGACCGTCTTGTAGACGGGGATACGCGAGTGACCCGACTGGACGACCCGACTGAGGACCTCGTAATCGAGCTTGGTCGTGTCCTCGAGCATGAACACGTCGTCCATCTTGGTGCAGTGCTCAAACACGGTCTGCGATGCGAGAGGGGTGGGGATTTCCAGGTCAGCACAGCGGTCAACCTAAGACGCAGTCCCGTCAGATGGGCCGCACCTTGTCTTGGAGATCGAGGGCTCCCTGGGCGTAGTGTACAGTCTCTCCGAGCAGATCTCCTCCATGGTGGCCGGCCATCGAGTGGAGGTTGAGCAGCTCTCGAAGCTCCGCCTTGCGGTAGACGACTCCGTTGTGTCGACCGAGAATCTTCTCGAGCAGAAGAGCAACGGGGTAGGCGATAGGCCACATGCAGTAGATCAAGATCTGATTTTTAACATTCTTTGGTCAGTCTCTGGCTTCGCGGACGCGTTTGCACCTGCTGAGGGACTCACCTGGGTGACGGGTGCCGCCTTTGCTCCGACGAGCAGACCGTATCTTGAGCAGATGGACTGCGGGATGATCTCGGCGCTGAGAAAGACAAAAGATGATTGGAAGAGGTGTGAGCTTGGATTAGATACGTGGGGTGTGCTTGCTGAACGTACAAGATGATGATGAGCACGGTCGAGACGACGACCGCTTGGACACCTCCGCCCAGTACCGGGTCGGCAATGACGGGCAGGGTCTCGTTGACAATCATGTTGACGAGCAGGAGTGTCGTAAGCAGCTGGTGTCCGTTCTTTCGGACGGGGATAATGGCCTGACGGAGCGACAGGGATGTAGGCCGAGGTCAGCTTCAGCGGTCGACCGGACGAGACGACGCAGAGGGGACACTGACCTTTGCGTAGGCCTGCTGGGTCGGATTACCTGAGGATGCGAGGATGCTCAGGTTGACGAGATCGAGCGACATGTAGCCAAGTGTGAGACCTGCAAGGCAGGAAGGAATGGGCCGACGCGCATGAAGAGAGGGTGAGCTCAAACTCGACCGGGCTTGCTTACTCCTGCCAGCAAACAGGCTAGCGCAGCCGACCAGAGAAGAAGACGACGCTCACCGGCAAAGATACCAGACCTGCATGCGTCGCACCCGAGCAAAGAGGAGGAAAGCGAAATCGGACGTCAGTCTGGTGTCGTGCCGGCCGGCAGAGGGGGACGACCCCTCGGCGTCGTGCATGCTGTCCCCCCCGGTGGCTCGAGCGAGCTCACGAGCTCCCGTCCGAGTCCACTTCTCGACACAAGATGGAAGATGGTACTTACAGGATGACTAAGATTGGGATCAGACAGGCGAACGCGATAAACTCTCCTGACCCTTTCTCGAGCTCCCTCTTCCCGAGCGAGTGCAGGCCGTCCTGGTGTCCGGTGACGACCGCGGGAGAGGACGAGAGCGTGTGGACGAGACCATGGCCGATCCAGTGGGCGATGGGAGTGAGGATGAACGAGTGGATGCCATAGAGCAGAGGGACGAGGGCGAGACCCGAGAGGACCTTGACGATGGTCGACGAGCCGTCCGAGGGGGCGAGCGAGGTCGAAGGGAGGAGGACCGACGGATCGTCCTGCTCAACGTGGAGCGACCGGTTCTTTTCTGCTGTTGCTGTTGGATGCTCGTGGTAGCGAGGGAGATCGAGGTTCGGAGGCTTGACCATTCGGTGTGCGGGGCTGATTAGATAACGACGGCTACGGCTTGGAAAGGCTTGGGAGGGAGGGCTCGGCGGCAGTGTGGAGGTTTGGGGACACCTGCGAGCTCCCCGACCGGAAGCGACTCCAGCCTCGTCCCAAACCGCAACTGGCCCAGACTTGCATCTTGATCTTTTCTCCGGACATCGTCGAGGTCGCCAACATATCGAGCTTTAGTTGTTCTCGCCATGCTCCTCGAGGTCTGCGTGGACTCGTTCACCTCCGCCAAACGGTACGACCTCGCCGGCCAATCCGCCGAGCTCATCTGCCATCTCGACCTCGTCCTCCTCCGGCCTAGCTGACACTACGCTCTGGCTCTTCCGCTCACGCTTACTCTTTCTAGAGCGCTCGACAACGGAGCTAATCGGCTCGAGATTTGTGGTCCGCTCTCGTCTGGAGGAGGGACGTCGGCCTCGTTCGCGCTCGTCCGACAGATCAGGGCTGCCTATCCTCATGCACCTCTCATGGTCAGTCACAACGCTGGACTGCAGTAGACTACTCGGGCCTACACTTCGGGTCTACACTAACATTTGCACGCTCTCATGTTCCCCTCAGGTGATGGTTCGGCCCAGACCGGGCGACTTTGTGTACTCGCGTTCAGAGGTCGAGCTCATGCTCGACGAGATCGACCTCTTCAAGACCATCCAGCCACCGATACAAGGCGTCGTCTTTGGCTGCCTCAACGCAGATGGCTCGGTCGATACAAACTCTACATCCACGTGAGTGTCCGGCGACCAAAACTGGATCTCGAGACACGACCTGACCTTCCTTGGGTGGTTTCTAGTCTAGTCGCACGGGCGCTTCCGCTGCAAGGTCCGTCTACAAACTGATCCCAGACTCTCGCTTGCGCTGATGTGCTACTTTGCTCATCCCAGTGACCTTCCACAGAGCGTTCGACATGGCGTTCTATCCCCCTTCACCAGATGCGGCTGAATCGCTCGCCGGGCACGCCATACAAGGTGCGTCTTAATTCTTCCATCACTTCCCTTGTCCGAAATCGACCCTGATCATCCTCCTGCCGTTCCTTCTGGGTCCAGCTCTGGACGACATCTTCACTATATCTGGCATCACGCGCGTCCTGACCTCGTACGTCCCTTTCGTCCGTTCCCGTGGCGGCCTCGCAGTTGCGCTGACCGATCCCCTTTCTACTTCCTGCCCTCTCAGCGCGCTGGGACCTTCTATGCCAGCATCCTATTTTGTCTTCCAGCAACTTGCCGCCTACGTCGCAGCGTCGGAACGCCCCCTGATCTTGCTGCCCGGCTCGGGTCTCAACCCTACATCCCTCCGGGCCCCTGTCCAGCGGTCCTCGACGACAAGCAGCGGTGCAACCTCGGATGACCACTCGGATCTATCTCGCTCGCTTCTGGAAGCGCTGAACGACATCGGCGTCCGCGAGGTGCATGCGTCGTGCTCTTCGTTCGTGGCGGGGCCGACGCGCGCAGAAGCCAGGCGGGAGGGGATGGGCATGGGCGGCTGGAACAGATGGGAGGTAGATGGGGCGGTAGTGAGGCAAATGCGACGGCTGCTGGACGAAACCGGCCCGAGGGAGGAAGGCGGCACGTCCTAAGACGGGCGGGCGGGAAGGCCAGGGCGATAGGGGTCGTGTCTTGTCGGGGTCTCTGGAACGCTCTAGATCTCTCGGTAGATCTGTCCAGCCGCAGGCCGGACCATCTTGGTCTCTGTGTGCTTTGCCCTTGCTGATGGCGAGCAGAGAGAGATCTGTTCGTCGAGCGCTCGCAGGCTATCTCGTCGTGATTGCGCAAGTGGCGCTTTGTTCTAGTCCTTGTGATGCAATCCCTTTGATCGATCGGTGCTATTCATCTCTGGCGATAGGGTCAGCCGGAGTGATACGATTGTGTCTGGGGTCGTCTGTCGGGGTCGTCCGAGGAATCGCCCAGCTCGCGGGTTGAGCCTTCCTCTCCCCAACTGTTCCGGCCCCCCAACGTGCTCGCGACCCTCAAAAGTCGTCCCACTCGAGGACACGCACGGTCCCTCTCCTCCACCCACCACCACTCCAGCCTCCAGCATCTACGCCCATATCCTTGTCCTCCATGTTCCGCTCCCTCTCGCTGCAGGCTCGCGTCGCTGGCCGAAGCTCGTCTGCCATCTCCAAGCGACTCGTGTCGTCCAATGTCTCCCCCAAGGTCCGTCCCATCTCATCTGCTGCCGAGCGCTCATCGAGGATGCTGATCTCTTCTACTCATCGTTCCCAGGACCACCTGCTGCCCGTGAGTGGACCTCGTCCGAGGTGTCCGTCCATCTCCTCCTTCGCGCGCGAGCTCACCTTTCCCTTGCTCGCTTCTCCAGTCCACTCGCTTCCTACACACCTCCATCTCGTCCTCCGCCGAGCCGTATGCCCGCTTCTCGGCCGAGCCTCTTGCCCGGGACTCGCCGACGTCCGCTCTCACCACGACCACTCGCTCCTCGCCTGGCTCGGTGACGTCCTCGTTCCCCTCCCCGCCGACTCCCTCTGAGCCGATGTTCCTCGGCCCAAACTACACCCACACCGATCCGATGGTCGTCTCACCCACGCTCGTCCAGGATCAAAAGTACGACTACCTCTCGGTCCTCAGGTCGGCGGTCGCGACAGGAGGAGGATCGCTCCAGATCCTGTTTGACGGAGAGGGGGCCGAGGGTCAGGTCGTCAGCTGCAGGCTCGTCCTCGATGGGAGGGGCATCGTCGGAGAAGGGACTGGGGTTGGGAAGGGAGAGGCCATGGGACTGTGAGTACACGTGTAAACGAATAGTGGGCGTGTAAAGCGAGGGAGGCTGGAACTGATCTCTGTGCTTGCACGACTGGACAGTGCGGCGGAGGACGCGTGCCTCAACCTCGGACTTGCCTAGACAAGACTCAAGCGCTGAGCTTGGATACACGCAGTTCGATAAGGGGTGTTGACGACTAGACGATGACGATTCTTTGTACGTTTTTGGGTCCATGTGATGATCTCTCTCTCTCTGCCCTCTACCGTCCGAAGTCAAAGTCCAGCGCGTAGCCCATCTCTCAGCTCTGGTCGACGAGCTAGCTCATCCACGAACACAGACGAGTTTGCTGACCTTTGATATGGTCTCTTGTCACTTTGGACGCGATCTTACTGCGAGGACAGACTTAGTATACCGACGCCCGTCTGTCCAAATGCCTAGACTCCATCTCTCGAGACGATGCGGTCGCGCTGGGCGGCTGTCTCTCCAGACATTATAGGATCCGACGAGATGCACGGTTCTCCTCTCGAGCGGCGGGTCCGAATGTCTGGCTCGTGAGACTCGAGGAGAAAAGCCCGACCCTGGATCGATCGGTCGGAGGCACGCGTCGGCGTCGTCTCCTCGCCCGAGCGCCTTCGCTCGAGGCCTCGTTCCGGCCACCCGGACCTCGGCCGGCATGTTGACGGTCCAGCATCAGCCTCAGCTCGCTGTCCGCTAGATCAAGATACACGGGAATCGCGGCTCAAGGGGAGACTGAGCCCAGGCCGTTGAAGCAGCGACACGAGCCGTTCAGATCGTCCTCGTCGGTTCAGACACAAACCGTCTGACGATCTCTGTCAGGTCTGCGTGGCAACTCGCAGATCTTGGCTCAAACGACGTCGAGGTCTTGGCCTTCTTTTGCCGTCGCCTGTTGGGTCGGAGAGGCTTCCCTCGGGGAGATTTCGCGCGGCGGACGCGGTCCGAGGCCGCCTGCGCGCGAGAAACAGAACCGTGTTTCCCGCGTCAGGTGTCTCTCGCACGATCAGGCCAGCCTGGCCACACACAGGCCCTCGGACCGGATTTCTATTTCTGGAACAGCCTGCACTGATTGCCGTCGGGACTCGACCAGAGACATCAAGGAAGGACGGACCAATGTTGCTTCCCCACCATCCACCACCTGCCCCACCGTGCCCCTCTCTCTCACCCACACCAATAAGCACCTCATCTCCTCCTCTTTCCTCTTCGACCTTCAAGGATGTCGTTTGAGCACGACCGCAAGGACAAGGTCCTCGAGTCCCAGCACATCGAGGACAACGGGTCGATCGACATGAAGAAGTCAGCCCACTCGTCGCTTTTCTCTCTCGTGCTATCCGATACTGACGAGCACTGTCCTTGTTCTCTGCAGGCCTCACGACAAGGCTCTCGATGTCCTCGGCCACGGACGAGTCGAGATGACGGACGAGCAGGTCGGTCCGACTCGCTCTCCCTCTCGCGCTAGCTCGCCCCGGTTCGAGACCCAACCCGCTGACCTCGCTCGCCCTCTCACATCCGTTCCCGCTCTACCCAGTCGAGATACATCTGCCGCAGGATCGACAAGGTCGTCCTCCCGCTCCTGATGTGGGTCTACTTCCTGCAGGTACGTCCGGTCCCTCTCTCACGGCTCGGAGACACCCGTCTGCCCGGCGGCTGATTCCCCCACCTTCTCGGACTCGTTGCAGATCCTCGACAAGTCGGTCATCGGATACGGATCGATCTTTGGTCTGCAGAAGGAGGCTCATCTGCACGGCAACGAGGTCAGTCGCTCTCTGGCTGATTTCTCCGGGGCCAAAGCAAGGCGACCGGAGCTGACCGTCTAGTCGACTTGACGTCCATGCAGTACTCGATCATCGGGTCCTCCGGATACTGGGCCCAGCTCGGATGGCAGCCGTTCTCTGCCTGGCTGATTGTCAAGGTGCCGACGCGCTACCTCATGTCGTTCATCGTGACCGCGTGGGGACTGTCGATGGTCGGACTCGCCTTCTCGACAAACTACCACTCGCTCCTCGCCTTCAGGTTCCTCCTCGGTCTCTTCGAGGCATCCTGTCTGCCCCTCTTCACCATGGTCACGTGAGTACAGCCACATCACTTCTGACGCTCGCAGAGGGCGCCGGGCTGACCGTCAGCTTCTTTCTTTTCCCTCGCCTGCAGGGTCTCATGGTACCGACGATCGGAGCAGCCTCTCCGCATTGCGCTCTGGTACGGAACGAACGGAGTCTCGACGATGCTCGGCTCGTTCCTCGCCTGGGCTCTCTCGTTCGCGACCCACGCCAAGCTGCACGTGTACCAGATCCTCTTCCTCGTCGTCGGGGTCGCCACCGGTGCGTCCATCTTCACACGATCCATGACGTATCTCGCCTGTCTGACATCGCCTGCTGTTCCTTTCCCATCATCGCTTGCAGTCATCACGGGACCGATCATCTACTGGCGACTCGACAACTCGCCCGCTGAGGCCCGCTTCCTCACGCCCGAGGAGAGGACTTGGGCCGTCGAAAGACTCCGAGACAACAACACCGGAGTTTCAAACCGAGCGTTCAAGCTGCCCCAGGTCGCCGAGGCTCTCTACTCGCCCGTCACATGGCTCTTCTTCGCTGTGAGTACGATTTGAAAAAATGCGCGTCGCGCGAGAGGGCGACTCTGTCGACCCGAGCTGACCCTCTTCTCTCCTTTGCTCTCCCCTCCCTTTCCCCTTCCTTCTCGTAGATGACGTTCGCCATCAACACTGGAGCCTCTGTGACGAACGTGTGAGTCGACAAGACATCAGTCCGAGGGCGGATAGCTCCTTTGCTGATCCCTCTCCCCCCTGTGTCTCAGCTTCGGACCCCTCATCGTGTCCGGCTTTGGCTTCAACTCACGCAAGACTATCCTGCTCAACATCCCCTTTGGCTTCGTGCAAACGACCGTCATCCTCACCTCGTCTTGGGCAGCCACCCGGTTCAAGCGCAAGTCGATCATCCTCGCCGGCCTCTGCATCCCCTGCATCGCAGGATCGGCCATCCTATACTCACTAAACCGTGATAAGAAGTACCAGGGACCGAACCTTCTGTCTTACTACCTGCTGGCGTTCCTTTTCGGGGGAAACCCACTCGTGCGTTCCGTTTTCATTCGCGTTTCCGGCCAGAAGAGCGAGTCAGAACTGACCATGCTTCTTGACCTTGCTTGCCAACGTCCAGATCGTCTCCTGGATCGCTGGAAACAACGCTGGACAGACAAAGAAGGTAAGTCAAGTAGAGCCTCTTGGAGTGGCTGGCGACGTGGCGGAGCGCGACACCTTTCCTCGCGCCGCGCGGACTGACATCATCCCCTTCCTCTCTTTCTGCAAAAAGGCCCTGGTCTACTCTATGTACAACGCGGGCTCATCTGTAAGTGATTGATTAACGGCTGTTGCCTTCGGGGACAGACGAGAGGTGCTGACTGCGTGTCTGCGTGCAAAACCAGGTCGGAAACATCGTCGGCCCGCTGCTCTTCACCGTCGACCAGAAGCCGCTCTACCACAAGGGACTTCGAGCCGTGCTCGGCATCTTCATCGCCTGCATCGGCATGGTCGGACTTCAGGTCGCCGTGCTCATGTTCCTCAACAAGCGCAAGGAGAAGGTCCGCGTCGCGCACGGCAAGCCCGCAAAGATCGCCGACAGGTCGATGGACGCTACCTACGCCGCTGGAAAGGCCGAGCTCGACCCCGAGACTGGGGCAGAAATCGAGGTCGGACACGATGCCTTTGACGATCTCACCGACTTCCAGAACGACGAGTTTACTGTGAGTCGCGCATATCTTTCTTTGGGGGCAGGGAGGTGGGATGGGCCTAGTCAGGAGGACCGGAGGGGGGGGGGACACGTTTAACGATCACGAAGGCCCCTTCGGAGATGTCTCCTTCATTCTCTGGCACATACTGACCGCCTATTCTTCTCATCTCACGCCAGTACGTTTACTGATCGGTGTCTGCTCAAGAGATCGTGCGACCGCACGCGCGCCACGGATCACGATCTACTTTTCAGTCCCGTGCCCTCACTCCTGTTTGTTATCTACGCCCCTGCTGTTTTCGTATCTTGTACCACTACCATCTCTAGGTCTTTACGCTTTTTCTCCTGTTCTGCTCTGGGCTCTGTGATGATCAATCAATCTGCTTTCGATCTTCTTCGTGCCCGACGCGAGATCACAAGCAAGAGGCACGCCCAAAGCCACAGCTCGAGCTCAGGCTAGCCAGAAAGTTTCAAAACGTTCAGTGTCTTTTAGACCCGTGCGCTAAAGCATCAGCAGTATCTGCCGAGGTCGGCTGACCGCCTGACCGAAGCCGCGTCCGCGTGAGCTCACCCCCTCGCTCCTCCCTGTACTGCAACGCCGACACCGACGGATCCCGTACTTGCGGCCCTTGTGCATCGTCTACCTCCGCCTACCTTCTCTCTAGGCCACTCTTCTCCACGATGGCCGAGCGAGCTGGGTCTACAGTGACTGCGTTCATCCTGGACGTGTCCCGGTCGATGGGAGCGTCCGTCCCCGATCCATCCTATCCGACCGAGGACGAGGGCGCAGACGAGCAGGCGCTGGTTCGGAAGCTCGCTTGGGCCAAGGAGTACGTCACTAGGAAGCTCGTCACGCTCGTGAGTCCCAGCTCGACCTGATGCGGAGGGGTCGAGCCCAGGAGGAGGAGGGCGGGCGAGCGAGCTCGACACGAGGTCAGGTCGGCCAGAGCCGTAAGCTGACCGCATCCTGGCGCTTTGACACTGCACTTCGGCAGATTCAAGCGCAGAGGAAGACTGAGCACGTGTGCGTGATCCTGGTAGGAGGAAGTGAGTGTGCTCTGCCTGCGTCGGACTCTCGTCCCGTTGAACCGAGCTCACCCACCTTCCTCGCCTGCCCTCTCATCCAGAAACCAACAACTCGCACGCCTCGCTCGGTTACCCGCACATCGAGGTCCTCTTTGAGCCGCAGACGGCTTCGACGTGGATGTTGGACAAGATCCAGAATGTCCCACTCGGAGACAAGGCAGGAGATGGTGAGCTCGCCGTCCTCCGACTCTCGTCGCCTACCTCCGCCCGACCTCTTACTGACCAGGCCTGACGTGTCCTCGTCTTCAGTCTTTGGCGCTTTGGCGATCCTGCTGCCGCTTCTCACAAATCACTCGGGAGCGACAAAGCCGAGTTGGTCGTACAACGTCTCGATCCTCACCGACGGTCAGTCCATGGGTCGCGTCGGCCATCTTCCTGCTCTGAACGGTGGCTGATGATTGTTTGCATCTCCTATGGCAGGCGAGAACGAGCTGTATGACGAGGACTTTGACCAGATCGTGCGCAACTTTGGCAAGCTCGACGAGAGGCATACCCTCGAGACCCAGATCCAGGTCGCGTGAGTTGTCGGCCAGCTTTGGAAGTTCAGACGTGAGACAGGAGCGCTGATCGTAGTTTTCTGCTCGCTTCAGTGGCTTTGGCTTTGCCGACAAGTCGTGGGACCGCGCAGGCCGCCTGCTTGAAACGGACAAGTCGGACACGAAGGTGTGTCGGGTCTCGCCCCTCTTTCGCGCACCATCTCAAGTCCCCACCGTGCCCTTTCTTTTAGCTGGCGTCCGAAGCTCTCTTCCGTCGGCTCAAGAAGGCTCGTGATGCCAATGGCACACCGAAGACGGCGACCGTCGTCGGCAACATCTACCGCGCAGTGCTCGCTGCTCGTGCTCCTCAGCTCAAGGAGGTCAAGCCGACGCTCAAGTCGATGTCGCTCAGGATCGGAGACAAGAGCGTCGACCCCAAGGAGGCGATCGAGATCTCGGTCAAGGTCGGCAAGATGACGAGCATCGTCCGTCCGCAGAGCAGCAAAAAGGTCGCCGTCGACCTCGACAGGCAGAACGCCGAGGCAAGCGGCAGTCGAACGAGGCCGCAGGCCTCTCAACAGACTCAACAGAGCGACGGGACACGCGTGCTCGGACCGGATGGAGAGGACCTTGGATCCGTCGGAGGGAGTGCGCCTCCGCCTTCATACTCTGATGGCACAACCTACCCACCCAACGCAAACGGCTTCGGCGGTCGAGACGCCGGTCCAAGCGCGCCGCCTGACTTCGACTACCCTCAATCCCAGTCTCAATCTCAGTATCGCCAGTCCCAGTCTGCCGACTATCCGATCAACAGCCGGCAGCCGTACTACCTCGACCGCAACCAGCCCGAGGTCATCAGCAACGCGCTCAAGCCAGTCACGACGTACAACGTCCGCGTCGGGGCCGACGAGAACGGCGACGGAGGCGAGGTCCAAGCGATCGAGAAGGAGAAGCTCACGAAAGCATGGAAGTTTGGGAGCAGCTGGCTGCCGATCGACGACGAGGATGGGTTGGTGGCGGACAAGTTTGAGACCGAGATGGGGTTGGATCTGTTCAAGTTCATCAAGGCTGTCGATGTGAGCGCGATCACCTTGTCGCTATCGCCACCTGATCAGCAACTGACACCCGTCCAATTGCAATTCTTCACATCTAGTTCGATCGCGAGTTCGAGATGGGAGAGGTCCGATATGTCTTCCCTGACCCAAGCTCGACTAAGGCCCAGGTGCAGCTCTCGTCGCTCGTGCAGGCGATGGTCTGCCATCCGAAGGGGGAGCACTACGCCATCTTCCGGTTCTGCTACTCGACCAACGCCGCTCCGCACCTGTGCGTCGCTCGGGCGGTCGTCATCGAGCGGCAGCAGTACCTGCAGTTCGTTCAGGTCAGTCCAACCTCACACGATCGTCATCTCGCTCTAGCCCATCCGTGATCTGACCAGTCTCACTGTCGTGTCCTCGCAGCTTCCCTTTGCTGACGACTACCGCCGCGTGTTCTTCAACTCGCTCGAGAGCGTCCGAGATCACGAGGGCAAGCTCATCACAACCCACTCTACCATCCCAACGGATGACCAGAAGGAGGCGATCGGCAACCTCGTCGACGCGATGGACATGTCATCAGCTGGTGACGACGGCGGGCCATTCTTTGAGCCCGAGGACTCGTACAACCCTGCCGTCCATCGGCTCAAGGACGCCATGTACCATCAGTTCACCGCCAGAGTCGGCGAGCCGCTGCCTCCGCCTCACGTGGATCTGCTCAAGTTCTTGGACGTGCCCGAGGAGCTGAGTGAGAACGCGCTCGAGGTCGGGCTGGAGACGTCCAAGGTGCTCGAGGTCAAGAAGGGTGAGTTTCTGAACTCGCTTACCTCTCGCCTTCCTCTTGTGAAGCTGAGAGATCCTTCGTTTCGTTCCAGTGCCACCGCGAGTCAACAAGAAGCGTGCAGCCGACGCAATGCAGGAGGAAGAGTGAGTCACTGCTTTGCCAGTCCTCCCTGACTCGTATTGAATTGCTGACTGGGCTCGCCTTCGCGTCTCTACAGTCTCGGAGGGGTCGACGATCTCCTCGCTGGCCGCCGTGCCTCCGGGTCCACGACATCCTCGCCACCGGCAACGAAGAAAGGTGCGACACCCAAGAGAACGCCGCATACTTCCTCCTCAAGATCGTCCCCTTTGTCCAAGAAGACAGGTCCTTCTTCGGCGAAGAAGGCTCGGACGAGTGAGCCGGACCCGGACGCGACGATGATGGAAGAGGACGCCGACGCGACCGAGGACGAGAAGCCCGACGTCAAAGCGATGGACGAGGATGAAGACGACTCTGCGACAGAAGACGAGGAGGAGGAGAGGATGCTGGTCGATCCGATCGGGGACTACAAGAAGACGATCGACCACAAGGGCGCGGACGACTCGGCTCTCGGTCAGTCTGCTCGGGCTTTGTTCAAATGTAGCAGCGCTGACTGACAAATCTTGCTTTGTGCCTGTCCTTGTAGCCAACAAGAACCTGCAGCAGGCCATCGAGCTGCTCGTCGCGCGAGGGCAGCAGAAGAAGGCGCTGAGCTGCCTAGAGGTCCTTCGGTCAAACTCGATCGAGGTCAGTCGCAATGCCTGTCAGACCCTTCCTCGTTGAGTGCTCACCATCTTCTTTCTCTGTAACGTTAGCTCGAGGAGTCTCTGAACTACAACGCGTTCGTCTCGCCTGACTCTCTCGTTCCTCGTCCTCCCACCAAAGATCGCTTACTCTGACTGGCATCTTCCTTTCCGCCATCGTTTGCGTCCTCTCAGCTACATCGCACGCCTCAAAAAGTCCACGAACCACGCCGCGTCCGCGAGGACCAAGTCGTTCTGGCCGTTCTTCGTCTCGGAGGGAGGACGGCGGCTGGGACTGATCACCGAGCAAGAGGACAAGTACGACGAGTCCATGGTCGAAGACGAGCAGGCAGATCAGGTACGTCTCGCTCTACCTCCCTATGGCTCTACCCCTTGGAGTTGGCGCCGTGTCGAGCGCCCGGATGGCTCACGTGACAGACCCTGACGCGTCTCGCTCTTCACGCGATCCGCACGCTTGCACAGTTCCTCGCATAACCCTGTCAGACCATCCCATTTTTCTTTCAGCTTCTCGGATCTCACGACTATCACGAATGGACCCTTCAACGAAGTTGCGCCAGGTCGACAGGGGCTCTCGGCGTGCATGACGGCAAGCCGGAGGGAGCGGGCAGGACGGCACAGCGGGCACTGACGCAGCTTGCCGAACGAGCTCGTACCACTGACCTCCTCCAAACTCCCATCTAGCCCCAGCAGTACCTGCTCGGATCTCTGGAAGACTGCCAGTGAGTGGAGCTGCCCTCTCACCTCGTCTTTCGGCCTGGCCGCTGACGTCGCGTTCCCCACTCTCGCTCGGCGTTCTCCGACCTTGCTCAGCTCGCCCTCCGCCCCTTCCCCTCGCACATCCTCCGCCATGGCGCACATGTACCAACGCCCTTCTGCTCTCGACATCTGCAAGGAGGTCAAGATTGATCGTGAGTCACGCACCTGACCATGCCGTGCCTGCATCGAGCTGACCCGGCGTTCGCGTTTGGGCAGACGACAACATTGCCGAGCTCTTTTCTCGCTTCAAGTCCGCCTCGGCCCACTTTGACTCGACCGCCGACGTCGAACGAGCGTCTCCCATCGTCAACACGCTCGTCCGAGAGGTGTCGGTCCACTGCCACGTCGAGGAGCTCGTGCTCTACAAGGCGTACGCCGAGAAGGGGCTGACGGACCAGATGGACAAGGACAAGCGCGACCACGTAAAGCTCGACAAGCTCTTCGTCCACGTAGACAAGATCAAGCCTTCCGACCCGGACTATGCTCAGCTCGTGATCGAAGCGGTGGGAGTCTTCATGGTGCATGCGTACGAGGAAGAGCTGTATCTGCCGATTTTGACGGCCAAGTTGACGGAGGAGGAGAACACGGTTAGTCACCCGATCTCTGCTGCCGCTCGCCTCCATCCCTACCCAGAACTGACTCCGATTCGCCCACTTTCTGGACAGATGCTCACTCGCGAGTTCCTCAGGGTAGGTCGCTGTGCTTGAGCCCTCTTTCCAGGCCTCGTGCTGGTTAAGCGAATGAGCTGACGCCATCCCTTGCGCTGTGCAGACCCGCAAGATCGTGTCGAACCGCCCTCATCCGGGCACTCCCCACTCTGGCGGTCTGTTCCAGAGACTGCTGATGGAGGTCGAGAAGCTGGGCGATCAGCTGAACAAGAGGCTCAAGGGGAGCAGGGCGTACGTCGATCTGTCGAGGAAGCACACCTGGATGACCCGCTGAGTACATCGCCCCAAATCTCCCCATCTCTCCTGAGCCATCTTGAGCTCTTACACATTCGAACTCCTTAAACTTACTCTCGCAATGCTAATGTCTCCCATCATCTGGCGAAAAGCCGGCAGAGACGCAAGAAACCCGGCAGGAACAAGGTCAGCTGACCCGGGATCGCGTCACCTACGTCCGCTCTTTTCCTTTTGGTTCAAAGGTCTCCTCTCGACCACCACCATCGCCTAGTCACGGACACCACTTTGTCTGGCTATCAGGTGGGTCGTACTGTTCTGTCCGCGTGGAGTGTGCTCGTGCTGGCCGTACTGACCTGACTTCGTCTCTTTTCTGCGTCGACCGTGTTCCGTCCGTCTTGATCAGCTTCCGAATCGCCTGCGCCGCCCCTCCGACGAGTCCACAAGTCCAACAAGATGGCCACCGCTGCCGCTCCGCCTCAACTTGACCTCGGCCAGGAGCTCAAGATTGATCGTGAGTCTCGTCTCTCCCACGTCGCGCCACCGAGACACTGCTGACTGGCGTTTCTGCACTCGCTCAGACGACAACGTCCGAGAGCTCTTAATTTGGTTCCAGTCTGCTTTGTCTGCGAGCGATGCCGAGAGAGCAAAGCTCGTCCACATTCTGATCAGGGAGGTCACCATCCACTGCGAGGCGCAGGAGCTCGTCCTCTACAACGCGTACACCCAGCACGGCATGCAGAAGGAGATGGAGCAGGACCGAGGTGAATACCTGCCACTTCAACGTATCCTGCGAGTCTGATTTGATCGTCGTCTCTGACCTTTCGCTTCGCATCTCGCGTGGCAGTCGGCGTCATCAAGATCCTGAAACTGCTTGCTTACATCGATTCGATCCGACCCGACACGCCGCACTACGCCGATCACGTTACGGAGGCGATCGATCTCTTCATCAAGCACTCGGACGAAGAAGAGCAGGTGCTGCCACTGTTGCTCGCAAAAATTTCGGCGGACGAGAACGCCGTGAGTGCCACGATGCACCCCGCGATGGGGCCGAGAGCTGTATGCTGAATCGCCCATGCCGCCTTTCATTTGCCAGAGACTCACCAAAGAGTTCCTCAGGGTCAGACGGCCTCTCTGGCTCTCGCGTGCATCTGTTCGAGTTGAGCGCTGACCAGCTTGTTGTTCGTCCCGCGCACAGGCGAGAAACAGCGTCCCCACCCACCCTCACCCGAGCTCGCCGCACTCGCCTGGGCTCCAGCAGAAGCTCTTCAACGCGTTCGCCAAGGTCTCGGACAAGAAGACGGATCTGTTTGAGGGCAGGAGGGAGTATGTCGGGCTGGCGCAGAGTCACGCCACGTTCTAGCCTCGCGGCTGCATCTTCTTTGTTTACGCCTTTCCCTTCGCTTGTCGCTATACTCTACTTCGTTCCTGACGTCTATAACAACATGATTATCTCTTTGTGTCCTAAAGACGACCTTCCTCTGCCTTGACGACGACTTTGACCTGTGCGCGTCATCACCTTGCGCTTTCCGCCCCGCGCCTGAGAGAGCCTGGCCGCCTTTCCCCTGCTCGAACCGTCTCTCAACGCCCACTCTCTCTTCCCCGTCTCTCTTTTCAACCATGTCCCAACGCAAAACCCAATCGTACGCCAACGCTGCCGGAGGAGCCGCGTCTGATGCGTCTCAGACGATCAGCGAGAAGATGGAGGCTGGCAAGAAGGCCCAGCTGAAGCAGTACAACGACGACTCTGGCCACTTCTCCCTCGTCCGGTCGGTCCCATCTCCTCTCCTTCCTCTCTGAGCCCATAGAGGGCTGCCACGCAGCTTGAAAACCACTCTCTCTCTCTCTTTCTCTTGCTGACTCCCACTTCTCCTCGTGCTCTGTCCTCCCAGGAATTTCCGAGCTGCCGACCTGATCACGATCATGAACGGGGTCTGTGGCCTCTCGTGCCTGTTCTCGTGTGCCCGCTACCTGGCCGACCCCAAGAACAACCGGGGACATCTCTGGATGGGTCTCCTCTACCCGGCACTCGGGTTCGGGTTTGATGTGTTTGATGGCAAGGTGGCCAGGTGGAGTGGGTCGGCGAGCATGTTGGGTCAGGAGATGGACTCGTTGGCAGACCTCGTGAGTGCTGCTGTCTCTCTCATATCGGGACTTGGGCGAGAGCGCGAGTTGGGTGTGTCAGGCAAAGCGAAGGGATGGGTACATGGGTCGTGGTGGTGGTGGCGGGGGGCCAAGGGATGAGAAGGAAGGAAAGGTCAACCGGATGAGGCCTACTTGCTCAGCCGGGCCGAGCTGCTCTCGCTCGACAAGGATGCGCTCCATGACAAGCAAGGCACTCGCGGGTGAAGGATCGACACAGTTCGTACTCGGAGGCTGGGAGGAGATCCAACGACCTCGAGAGCTCGAGAGCTCGAGCGGTGAGCTCTGTCCGGTGCATGAATCCCGGTCCGCTGGCAGGCCTCGAGCCCGTGATCCCCCAGACAACTTTCGACTCGCACGGCTCGGCGATCAACGCACTGATACTGACGCCTACACCTCACTTTGCATGCCCTCTTCTCCTCCAGGTCTCGTTCGGAGTCGGACCCGCGTTCGTCGCGTTCACCCTCGGCCTCCGCACTCCCATCGACACCATCCTCCTCTCGCTCTTTGTCGCCTGCGGACTCGCCCGTCTCGCTCGGTTCAACGCTACCTGCGCGCTCATCCCCGCCGACGGAACCGGCAAGATCAAGTACTTTGAGGGTCTCCCGATCCCGTCCTCGCTCGGACTCGTCTCGATCATGGCCTACCTCGTCAAGAACGGACACTACCTCGAGACCCTCCCCGGAGGAACCGGAGTGCCGGGAGGAGTCTGGATGGAGGGTTCCCTGCTCGAGTTCCACCCCGTCGCCATCGTCTGGGGACTCTGGGCGGCCAGCATGGTCAGCAAGACGCTCAGGATCCCCAAGCTCTAGACGACCCTCGTTCGGTCCGAAAAGGGTCACTGGCGTCTTTGATGGGAGGCAGGTTGGAATCGTAATGGATCTTAATCACACGCAGAGCATGGAGGGCTGAGGCGAAGGAGCCAGGCTGGCAGTCGCGCTTCGTTCGGTGTCACGCTCGCGTTTCTTTACCAAATGTTCAACACAGCACACGATATTACTACATCTCACGATACTCTGCGCAACGCCCTGAAAGTAGACTGGAACAGATGGCGACTGACTGGTGCTCTCGCGTGGGCCGACGACCGCGCGACTGGGTTGGGTCGAGGGCGTCGGCGATCTCCTGACACCCTGACGGCAACCCTCTCCCCAGACCCACATGCTACGCTCGCCCACGAGGCTCCTCTCAACCACATCTTCCCTCCTCGCACGACGCACACCCTTTCTACCCCATCGAACATTCAGCACGACTGCCAGGATGAGCGCGATCACGTACCCGCAGACGCGAAGGGACGAGGACCACGTCGAGGTCTACAAGTCAAAGAAGCAGGGAGAAGTACCTGTCAAGGATCGTGAGTCCTGCAAACCCGCTTCTCAGCTCAGCGGTCTGGCCGGAACCGCATAGAGATCTGGCCTGGTGCTGCCGAACGGCTGAGCTTGACACCTCATGCTGCCACCTGTCCGAGCTCGAGCTCACCATCTCCGATCCCAGCATCGCCTCCGCTGACGGCCTTGCCCTTCGTTCTGCTTTCGTCACAGCGTACCACTGGCTCGAGACTCCTCCTTCCGAGTCCAAGGAGACCGAGCAATGGGTGTCTGCCCAGGTGTCGCTCACGAACGAGCACCTCAAGCTTAACCCAGACCGAGACGCATACCGCGAGGCCCTCACCAAGAACTGGAACTACGCAAAGTTCTCGGTTCCATCGCTCAAGAAGGATGGAAACTTCTACTTCTCGTACAACTCGGGGTACGTGCAGGATCGAAGGCAGCTGGAAGAGACGAGCGGCGGGGAGGAGGTGAGCTTCGTTCGCCCAAGCTGACCTCTTCCTTGATCGTTTGGTCGTTGGTCGACGCAGACTCCAGAACCAGTACCCCATCTACCGCTTCCCTGAGGCAGACCTCGACAAGTACAAGACGACCGAGGGGCCTCCAGGAGAGCTCTTCTTTGACGTGCGTAGCATCTCGCTCCGTCCGACCGTGCAACGGATGGCATCCAGACTGACCGTGCCCCTTTCTGATCGCAGCCGAACCTCCTGTCGACAGATGGAACCATCAGTCTCTCGACGACCGCGTTCAGTCACACTGGCAAGTTCTGGGCGTACGGGTTGAGCAAGTCGGTGAGCCTGCCGTCTCCCCCTCCGCCCCGATGCGCTCTGGCCCTCTCGCTGACTCGAATCTTGATGCGTCTCTGTCAGGGATCGGACTGGTCGACCGTGCATATCCGCTCGACTACCGCTCCGTTCAAGGGCGTCGATGACGATGCCAAGCTGGTCGATGAGATCAAGTATGTCAAGTTCTCGGGGATCAATTGGTGAGTCGTCCGCATTCCGATCAACAGATACGGCCCTTCTGCGGCGCTGACGAACATATCTTGACAGGACTCACGACGACAAGGGCTTCTTCTACCAACGCTTCCCGTTGGCCAAGGTCAAGGAGGGAGAGACCGAGGACCTCGGAACAGCCACGGCGAGCGACAAGGACGCAGAGGTCTACTACCATCGTCAGTCCCGCTGACACCTTCTGCGGTCTTCTCATCGTTCACTCACTGGCTGTTGTCTGCTTCATACGCGCAGGAATCGGCACGCCCCAGTCGGAGGACCTCCTGATCCACTCGAACCCCTCCGAGCCGCAGTGGATGTTTGGCGGGCTAGGGATCACCAACGACGGAAGGTACGGGATCCTCAACACGTCGAGGGACACCGCTCAGTCGGCTCTTACCGCCATCTGCGAGCTCGGGGACGGAGGGAAGAACGGCGAGGGGTACCAGAACCTCAAGTTCAAGACGGTCGTCGGCGAGTGGGGAAGCTTGTACAGCATGTGAGTCCGTCTCGCTCGAGCTAGCTGTTTGAACGTACTGCTGAGGCTAAGACCGTCATCTTGTCGGCTAGACTCGACAACGATGGGTCCAAGTTCATCGCTCAGACGAACAAGGACGCGCCGAACTGGAAGGTCGTCACGTTTGATCTCGCAGACGAGGAGATCACGTTCAAGGAGCTCATTCCGCACGATCCCAACGCCGTGCTTGGACACGTCTCGGTCATCCGAGATGACCTGCTCATCGTCACCTACTCGCGAGATGTGAGTCCTCGTCTGCCCGAGTTCCGACTCCTGGCGTTTGCTGACCGACCTTGTGTTTGATCTCGCTGTGCAGGTGAACGACGAGATCTACCTGTACGACAAGAAGACCGGCAAGCAGCTCAAGCGACTGATGCCCGACTATGTCGGCTCCATCGGCAGCATCAGCGGCCGAAAGGAGCACGAGCGCTTCTTCCTCAGCACTTGTCAGTCTCGCCCCTCTCATTTAAAGCTCACTTGGATCACACTGCATCTGACTCGCTCTCTTTTTCAACTTCCAGCCGGTTACACAAACCCTGGAGCTGTCTCGGTCGTCGACCTGTCGCGAGAAAAGCAGATCAAGCCCGAGGACGCCGATCTCGACCTGCTCAAGACGACCAAGATCGACCTCGACCCTCAGGACTTCATCACCGTGCAAGAGTTCTACGAGAGCAAGGACGGGACGCGCATCCCGATGATCATCACCCGACACAAGGACGTCAAGCTTGATGGCTCCGCGCCGGCTTTCCTCTACGGCTACGGGTGCGTCGCCTTCATCTGCACTTCGTCTGTTTCCTCGCGGGTAGAACTCTGACTGACGGCTCATCTGCGACTTGCAGAGGGTTCAACATTGGTCTCGCTCCTCGCTTCTCTCCGTCGTGGATGACGTGGGTCAAGTCGTATCGGGGTGTCCTCGCCGTGCCCAATCTGAGGGGTGGCGACGAGTACGGAGAGAAGTGGCACGAGGGTGGGATCAAGGAGAACAAGGTCGGTCTTCGTCTGCTCCTCTTCCTTGAACGTTTACATAGCTTCGCTGACGAAAGCTACCTCTGCTGTCATAGCAAAACGTCTTCGACGACTTCATCTACGCGGCCGAGCATCTGATCAAGAAGGGCTACACCTCGGAGGGCAAGATCATCCTTAATGGAGGAAGCAACGGTGGACTACTGGTCGCTGCGTGCACGAACCAGGCGCGGGACGGATTGATCGGGGCGTCCATCGCTGACGTCGGAGTGCACGACATGCTCAAGGTCAGGCCACGTGTCCTCTGCGTCCCTCTGAGCTCTTCCATGTTACTGAGACCTTTGCTCTTCCTGAACTCAGTTCCACCGCTGGACGATCGGGCACTACTGGGTGTCGGACTACGGGAATCCCGACAAGGCTGAGGACTTTGAGTGAGTTCTGACCACTGTTCTTTCTTGTTGCAGGCTGCGTGCGTTGCTTACGAGCTTCATTGTCTTGTAATAGCTACATCTACCCCATCTCGCCCCTGCACAACATCGTCAAGAACAAGACGTACCCTCCATTCCTCATCTGCACTGCCGATCGTGCGTTCATCTTTTCTTTACTTCTCCCGTCTCTGTGCTTCCGCTGACTTGACGCACTTGGACCCTTCTGCGACCAGACGACGACCGAGTCGTTCCGGCGCACTCGTTCAAGTACGTGTCTCGCTTCTTTTCTCGCTCCTCAGTCGCTCTGCTGATCGCACCATCTACTTTCCGACTGCAGGCTCGCCGCCGCCCTCCAACACGACCGAGCAGACAACAAGAACCCTTTGCTCATTCGGATCGACGTCAAGGCCGGACACGGAGCGGGCAAGCCAACAGCCAAGGTGATTGACGAGGCTGTGGACAAGTACGGTTGGGCGAGTCATACGTTGGGGCTCAAGATGCACAAGGACTGAGGAGGATGAGAGATGGGATGTGGTTCTTGTGCCGTCGGAGGCTTTCGGGAGAGCAGGGGGAGACGAGCGAGACCGGACTTCGACCGTAGAGAGCAGGCGAAACTAGAACGAGACGTGGGACACGACATACCACAAAGCGAAGGTGGAGGAAGCGAACGCGAAGGCCGAGAAGAAGTCGTCGAGATACCAAGACACGACACAACGAAAGAACATGAGAACGATGACAACAAGTCCAGGCCAACTCAGAAGAACGGGACCGAAAAGACGAGGACTGAATGCTGAAATTACGACAGACTGCCCTAAGACGTTCTGCCAAGTGAGCTAAGCGGAGTTGGAATAACTCGATGGTGTTTCGATGCGTCAGGTGTGTCTAGATTGTGCCCACAATGGCTGGAGGCAAGGCTCCGAGAGGGAGAGGATGCTGTCCGAGCCGGGCGAGGTGACGCCAGTCATTGTCCATCTCTCAAGGATGGCATCTGCTCTTCAAACTGCATTCATGATATCCTTCACCCAGAATGTAGATATGCTGCTATACGCTAAACCAACTAGCCGACCCTAAGCCTGCTTAGCCGGTGACGCGCTCTCCGCTCCTCTTCCTCGCCCAGACCGCCTTGAACTTGACGAACAGCCCGACATTCTCCTCGCTCAGCACTGCCCTATCCAGCGCTTCAAACTCCTCCGCCGCACCAGCGCCAATCGCCCAGTTCGAATTCGTCCGGTCAAGCGCCCACATCTGCAGGATCAACTCGCGGACGAGCGTGCCTCGTTGGGACGCTCGTGGACCTGTCATGGACCGGACAAGCACTGATGAGCACCCAGTCGTTGCGGGGCAGACACGAGGAAGAGGTGTAAGAGCTCACCTGCTTCCTCCTCATCTCTCGCCCCGATATCCAGCTCGAACATCGTCTCGTGAACTCCATCGAAGCCCTCGCACTCGCGGACCATCTCGACCGTGTGTGTCACCTGCCGATGATGCATCCCTTCCCCATCTCTTGAAGGCGTGGCGTTCTTGTCCATCATGGTCAGGTTCTCGCCGTGCAGCTTGTTGCGTGCTCGAGCGAGGGCGAGATGGCGGTCGTTCTTGTCGGTCCGGTGCGAGAAGAAGCCGTAGCTCGGGGGCTGGTGCACTGTAGAGCCGCAAGAGCAAAAGAGGATTAGATCGTAAGCTTGGGATCGAGACTGGTAGAGGATGGGGTGGGTGAGAGACGGACCTCGAACTCCTCGACGATCAGGACTCCACCTGGGCGGAGACAGCGGGCGAGCTCGGTGAGGCCAGAGTTGAAGACGGAGCCAAGGACCATGCGCGCGTGGATCCTGTCGAGTGGTAGGAAAGAGGGCAGCGTGAGTTAGCTGAGGGAGACAAGTACTTCGGGTCTATATAAAGGATGTGCGTACAAGGCAAAGTATCCGTCCGGACTGGGAGGTGCGCAAAGAACAGATCAGCATCCAGATATCCGAGGAACACTCGCCAAGGTAGACAACGTCTCACGACTCACTACGGCAGGCCCTCAAGGATGTCGTGGATCTCGATGTCGAGGTTCCTGTGAAGTCAGAGAGCGTCAGCGATGGCTGATCCGGTACAGCGACATAAGGGAGGACGACAAGCTCACGGGGGAAGATCACTGCAGGGACAAAGAAGAAAGATCGAGTCAGATCCGGTCGGTCTGGTCTTGAGACCCGAGCTAGCAGACTGACCTCAAGTCCGAGGGTACGAGGTCTACTCCAATGACCTCGATGTTTGGGTGTTGCTCCGCCATCATGGTCGCCCAGCTAGCAGACACACCGCTGCCTGATGAAGACGAGGAGGAGGCAGATCAGTCTCTGCCCAGCACAAGAGATGAGAGCAAATGGGACGGGGCCGACCGACGTCGAGGATCCGAACAGGGCCGGGTGAGCTCGAGAGGAGCTCGGCAACGAGGCCGGTCTCCGGCTCGAAGCACACCTGTCCGTACGTCTGTTGGGTGATGAACGACACGAAAAGCTCAAATTTGGCGTGCCCTGCGTCGACGGCCCAACTGAAGATCAAGACAAGGCAGAGAAGAGCGCGTCAAAAACCCAAGATTGATGGGACGAGCCGGACGACACTGCTCCGGCTGGAGGCTCGAGTCGGAGCGGAAGCCTGGACGTACGTGTAGTCGTCGTTCAGCGCAACGTGTCCTGCGTTGATCCTGTAGAGGTCCTGCCTGAGGGACTCGGTGAGGGTGTGCAGGGAGGACGTGTCCCCGTCGAGCTCAGGAGTGACAGCGAGCGTTGAGCTCGAGTCGTCTGGCGGCGGCAGCAACGAAGGACAGAGAACAGTCAGCGACGCACAAGGGAAGCAGGTATGGACGAAGGACGTACATGAGTCAATCGACATGCTTGTACGAGCTAGAGGAAGTCGCGGGTAGAGTCGGGACGGAGGAGGACAACGAACGGAAGAGGACGGCGGAGCTCATGGCTCCCCTGCCTCAGGGGTTCCTCTCTCATGGCGCCGAGCGCTGCATGGCAGGGGCGCAGACATGCTGATGTCGATGAACTGAAGGGGTCGCAATTGCGCTGTGCCCATACAATAACAGGATGTCGCGAGATCAGCCTCGGTGAAGGGAGTGGACGTGTGAGGTCAACACGTCCTCGTCGCCGAGGGTCGCGTTTGCCTCCTCCCTCTCGATGACACGGTTGCGCCTTCACGTCCTTCACAGTTCCGTGACCTTGTGCACCGAACACAACACTATCTTGTCCAGTCCCATCATAGATCAGATGCCATCCTTGAGAGACAGACGAGACTAGCGTCACCTCCCCCGACTCGGACAGCATCCTCTCTCTCGAGCCTTGCCTCCAGTCATTATGACCACAGACTATAGCCGTCTGACGCATCACGATACCATCGAACTAAAAAAACTCTGAGTAGCTCAGCTGGAAGAGCGTGGGTTTGTAATGGATATACGGGGGAGAAGGTCAGTAGTCAGGTTCTACCCGACCAGTGGTCCCTCTCTCCTCACACCCCACCCAAGGTCTGTGGTTCGATCCCGCACTCGGAGATCCTCTTTTGCTGCTCACACCGACGAGCAGGAACCTTTTTGGCGTTGGGGATGGTCGATTTAGCTCACTTGGCAGAGCGCGGGTTTGTAATGGTTACACAACGCACTTCACCTGAGGTACCTAGTTCGATCCTGGGAATCGAGATTGATCTTTTGCCGGCCTGCTCGTCGGGGTTGCGGGGCGAGCGTGTCGACGGTACAGCCTCCGCCTTGTGCCGTCTTTGCTTTTGTCTCTCAAGGTCTTTCTGGTGTCCAAAAGTTGGTCTCGCATATGCCTATATAGAATAAAAACTCGTAGACCCACAGCCCTGCTCGTGCGACCTCCCACTTTGAGCTCATTCCACTCCCACGGCTCCGCCCTTCTCCGCCCAGACAACCCTCTGGTTGAAGTACAACCCAATATTTCGCTCAGGTAGGAAAGCTTTATCCTCCTCCCTGAGCTGCTCCGCATTCTCCTGCCTCTCCGAGTTGAGCGTCCACGCGAGCAGCCAGATCTCCCGCACCAGGGTCCCTCGCTGGCTCGACGGCGGACCTGCTCGCAAACTCGATCAGCGTTACCTCTTTCCAGCGGGAAAAGACTGGATGACTCACCGCAATTCGCCTTCGCCCCAAAGTCGAAGCTCTGACACGCATCCAGCACCATCGCCCCGTCCTCCTCTCGAAAGCCTTCCGTCTCCCTGACAGCCGCAGACATGCACGTCGCCCAGGTCGACAACTTCTTCTTGTCCACATCTCCAGCGATCCAGTTGTCCGCGTGGAAGCGATGGCGGGCACGAATCGTTTGGAGGAGTGGGTTGAGTGTGAGGGGATAGTGGGAGTGGATGAGCGTCTGTGCATGGTCAAAGAGGGAGGACGGCATTGAGTCTCGAGAGTGGAGAGTGGAAGGTGGGTAAGGGGTGAGGGGCAAGGGGACGGACCTCTGGCTCTTCGAGCAGGAGCAACCCGCCTGGTCGGAAACAGCGGGAGAGCTCGTCAAGGAAGGCGTGGGACGATCCGCACATGAGCGAGGACATGAGCATGCGGGCGTGGATGATGGAGAAGAAGTCGTCCGGGCTGGGCAGGACAGCAAAAGTGGAGGAATGGTCAGCTCGGACGCGATGGTAGAGACCGCAGAGACGCGATGGGCTCACAACGGCAACCCCTCGAGAAGGTCGTAGATCTCGATCGTCAAGTTTCTGCGGTGCAAAAGAAGTGCGATGAGACGCGTCAGAAGAAATCGATGAGCCATGGTGAAACAGCCGAGTGACTCACTGAGGCAAAAACCTGGACACGGGGGTCGTAGCGTCAGCCTTCAGGTCGCAGATGATGCGCACACTCAATGTGCTCACTCAAGCTCAGAAGGGACGAGGTCTGATGGGCGAGGTCCGAAGGAGAGGAGTGAGGATTGAGCTCGGCCATCTCGGGGAGAGAGAACGCGTGGAAGCGCACTCACCGACTCCGATGACCTCGCTCGCAGGGAAGCGCTCCGCCATCGAGGTCGCCCATGTTGCCGTCACGCCGCTGCCTGTACCCCGAACTCAAATGATCAGCATCTCGCCTAAGGCGGAGGGAGATGGAGCTCGAGGCGGACTTACCAACATCCAAAATGCGCCCTCTTCCTCTTCCTCCCTCCGCGAACCCTTCTTCCCCGAGTATCTCTGCTAATCTGCCCTCGGTAGGCTCCCAGTAGAGCCCGTTGTCGTACGTCATGTCGAGGATCTTGGCCTGGAGAAGCTCGAACCGAGCGTGATTCGAGTCGCACGGCCACCTTCGCTCAGAAACGAAGCAGGACGCACGACTCGTCAGCTTCGACCGTCCGGCTCGCTTCGTTTCACACTCTAGCTCAAGGTGGAGACAGACTCACTTGTACTCGGTGTTGAGCGCCTGGTGTCTCTTGCCGTTCTCAAAGCTGTACAGCGCACCTCGGAGGGATCCAGGGAGGGTGATGAGCGAAGACGTCTCGGTGGAGGTGTCGTCCTCGCCAGAGGTCGAGAGGGGTGGGGTGTCATCTGCGGAGAGAAGAGATGGTCAGCGCAGGAGAGTCTCAGTATATCGCGAATTGGCGAGGTCGCCGCGGAGAGTTGGACCAAAGCAGGGATAGGCTCACCAGATCTCCAGGTTGACATGGCGTTGGCGAAGGAAAGGTGGACGTCGGAGGCGAAAGTCGAGGTCCTGTCGGAGCGAGCCTCGGAGATGGCGGGAGTCACCGGGTTGGGAAGGGTCTCGCTTGCGTCCGACAGGGGCTGCAGGATCGAACCGAGATCCGCCACGTGGCATTGGAGAGGGTTGGCCGGTCTGCAAGTTACGTCCTGCAGAGCATCAGTCCACTTCAACGACAACTCTTGACGTCGACCTGCTCTGTTCCAGAAGGCTCGTCACCTATCGAGGCCGCTTCCGTCCACCTCCTCTCCGGCTCGCTTGCCACGGGACTCGCGACCAAGATCGACCGAATTGATGACTCTCTTGCGTTGTGCGACCCGTAGCTCCTGTGTCTTGCAACCCTATGCGACGGATAGATCGGATAAAATTAGCATGGAGACATCTAGATCGACACACTAAGCGCTCCTCCTTTCTCCCTGACGCTGTCTACCCCTTGACGATGTGCTGGGGTGCGAGTTCGATGGGCTTCTCCTTCTTCTTCTTCTCCTCCGTCTTGAGGATCGCACTCTCCGGGATCGACCCGGGCTCGCCGACGATGGCAGCCTCCTTCTTGGACGGCTCGAGAAGGATGTCGGCCTGTGAAGCAGTGACGGGGGAACACGGGGTATCAGCAGGTGCACCACTCACCCAGACGCAGCAGGCACGCGCCATCCGCGTGGAGATGTCAAGTAGACAGGAAGGCGGACTTACGATCTCGTCTGTGACGTCTCCCTGGACGGTGATGTCGTCCTGGCCCTGCGGGTTCTTGGTCACACTCGAGCCGGTCGCAAACTTCTGCGCAAACAGCTTGGACGCCTTCTTGAGGTCGATGCCTGCAAAGACGAGAGAACGAGAGATCCAGTCAGTCATGGAGAGACACTCGAGGGCGAGAACATCTGCGAGAGAGAGAATGGAGGTCACACCAAACGTCTCGAGTCCGAGCACGGTGGTGACGTATTTCCGCTTGTTTCGCTCGATCCGCTTGATCGTGATCTGCAGTGAGGAAAGGCAGACGAGAGAGGACGGAGAAAGGGTGAGCCGGCCGTTCGCGCATGGATAGGCCAAGGGAGAGCAGACCTACCTTGGACGCCTAGAAAACGATCGGCAGATACAGCGAGGTCAGTATATATCATACCGGAGACGGGCAGAACGCATGGTAGGACCGGCAGGCGGGAAGCATGAGCTCGGCGGCGACTCCGACGTTGAGCTCGTCCTCCCCCTGCCTCCCACGCACGGTCGCCGGCTCGTTCCAGACGACGAGTCCCAGCAGCAGTATGATTGAGACGCTGTGCTTACCTGCTTCTGCCTCTCTGCCGTCTCCTCCTTCTTTCGTGCCTTCTTCTCCATCTTCTCGACGTCGTGCTCGAGCTTCTCCTGCTTCTCCACAGACAGCGTACCCATCTTCTCCGTCACAGCAGCTGTACACACGCGAACAGGTAACGAGCAAAGTCAGCTCTTTCTCTCTCTCACACCTGTCTTTGTCGACTGAACAATTGCGGTTCAAAGAAAGGCTCGTGCTCACCCTCGGAGTACCACTGCTCAAAAAGCTTGGGATGGCTCTCCTCCAGCCAGGCCTTGCACCGCGACAGAGATGACCCAAACTCGCAGAACTCGGCAGGGAAGTGGCACACTACAGAACGAGAAAGAAATCGGCGGAAGCAAGGTCAGCCGGGATGCCACAGCCAAACGGACAGGGAGAGTGAGCTCGAGCGAGACGAGGGCGAGCTCACCAGGGCAGTAGAGCACCTCCTTGGGTGCAGTCCGAGGAGCGGAAGGACCGGCCTCGCTCGTGGCGGGCGCGGAAGAGTCGAGGGCGACGGGGGCAGCTTGGACCATGGTGTAAAGAGGGTGTAGGACACAGAGGGAGGGTCGGCGTTGAGGTCAGCTTGGGGAAAGGCGAGGTGATGACGAGCACGGCTTCCGGTCGTCAACGGGTACTGACCGCAGGACATGGATGCAGTCTCGCCCAGCTGACGAGACGCGAGATCACGAGAGTAGCAGGGCCAAGTATCTTGAGGTGGAAAAAATCAGATCAGACGGTCCGGGTCCGACGAGCCAGCCTCTGTTTGGCTCAGCACACCAGATCTTGCTTCTGTTTGTCGCCGAGAACAAGGACACTTGATATATCCCGTGCAAACATATGAGATATCGTAGAGACTGCTCTACCTTGTTCCTCGGCCTGCACTGAAGCTGTAGCGAGCGAGACCTGATGCTTGGCTGATCTAGGCCGCGTGAAGCCGGAAGTGGTCAGCTCGACTCGTCTCCCTCCTCGGTCAGCTCAACGCAACCACTCCTCTGCAGACGACCATCACCCTCGCACAGGCACATCTCCCAAGTCGAATCTTATCGGACGGCTGCTCGATCGCTTAAACCGACTGGACTGTGATCCGAACAGATTGCGATCGTCTGTTGGGTCTCCCCTTTGTGGCCGCGTGAGCTTCGACCGACACCCCCGCGAGCTTCCACCTCACCTCCCTGACTTGCCTCGCAACCACCACACCAAAAGTGAGCCTGCACAACCTCTCGTCAGATCACCACACGCACTCCACATCTGAGTCTTGCCTCCCTCGTTCTGATTAGGATGGCGACACGTTCGGTGACGCTGCACGGTGTCTCCACGCTCCACTTTGGCGACACGGATCCGTCCGTCCTCCGGCCCATCCTCCAGATCCTCTCGTTCGCCCAGACGATCCAGCCAGAAAACAAGGACATCCAGTGAGTATCATATCTCGTCTGGTGTGCATAGGACGGAAGCGTTTCGGAGCTTGACGGGCCTCTGAGTGGAGCCGGTGCGGTGGAGGGGTGGAGGGTTGGTGAGCTCGGGTTCGTCCTCGACGTCAGACGAGAGACGAGACAACCACGTCCAGCGCCCTTCACCTGCTGCCTGGACTGGTCTCTACAGTCCAGGCCATCCTTAGGTGGCGAGCGAAAGGATGCTGTGATTTCAGGGGTGGATATGTGCGACGAGGCACGAGCGGCGAGGGGGCGGACCCGTCCGGAGTGGGCCTGGCAGACCTCGGGCAGACGACCTCATCCATCGTCGACCTGACGGTCCTCATTCGAGCGACCCACCCTCGCACGGGCTTCTCGACCCGACGCAGGATGTAGCAACGCTCGCCTAGTGAGAGTGCTACTTCCTTGCCGTGTCAAAGGGTAGTTGCGGGGCCTCTAGGCACGCAGGGGTTGGTCCAAGGGACGAGGCGGAGGACCATCCGAAGTCGGGCTTGCCTGGCTTCCTTCCGCCCTCGCTCGCACGACCACGCCTTTGTTGAGCCATCAACCGCGACGCACCGAACAGCCTCGTTCTCAGTCCGTACACGCACAGGCGCTCTGTCTTCCCGTCGCTCTTGTGGCGACCAAGCCGCATCTACCTCCCCACCTTTACCACGAGTTTCGCCGCCGAGTCGTTCGTCGTCATTGTTGCTGACTTTGTATCCGCTTCTCCTTCTCCAGCTTGATCCTCTCTGACGGGATCCACTGCCTGCGAGCTGTCATCCAGCAGGGTCCGAGTGCGAGCGGGCTGATCCCGTCGTCCCTCCGCACGCACGCGCTCATCAAGCTCACCGACTTTGTCTGCCGACCTTCACTGTGAGCTCCGTCCCATAAGCCCGCCCCCTATCCAAGCTTCTGGTCTTCTGTTCCCCTGGCGCTGATCTCCATCTTGACTTCCCGTCTCCAGACCTGTCGTTGTGCGCGCGTTTGAGATCATCTCGATGGACCAACCCCGCCTGGGTCGGCCGTCTCCCGTTGAGAACGCCCCGAACCCTCTCGCGCAACTGTACGCGCCAGGACCGTCCTTCTCCTCCCTTCCCTCCACCCCGCCATCCCACACGCCGTTCTCGTCGGCCTCGTCGTCAGCCTCGGAACCCAGCGGACTCGCATCTTGCCCGTCATCTCCTCAACGCGACGTCGTGGGACGGCCGTCCGCTCGGCCGTTGCCGAACCTGCCTCTTGAGCTGCAGATGATCATCATCAAGGAGACGATCGAGCTTTACCGCCAGGACGAGAAGCGGGCGTCCTCGTCTGGTGGCGGGCGATCGTCGAGGACGGGGCTGCAGCAGCAGGCAGCGCAGAGGCTCGCCAGAATCGTCGGCATGGAGCTCGAGGCGACGGAAGGCTTGATGGACTGGGGAAGCGGAGAGTCAGACTGGTCCATGCGGGACGGAACGACGGCCACCTTCACCGGCGGAGACCGACATCCAGACGAGCCCGTTGAGGAACGCGGAAAGTGGGGTCTCGCTCTCGTCTCTCGGACATGGAACGCGATCGCCTCGCCCCTCCTGTACCGCAACATCCAGGTCTCACAACCAGCGTCGTACGCTCTTCTGGCGTCGCTTCTGACGTCGACCGACCCGGATGCGCCGCCTGTCGGCAAGTGGATCAAGCGAGCTGTCCTTCGGGATGTGCCTCTGCTGACGTGGCTCGACAAGGAGACCGACGTCGGAAAAGTCATGAGCCATCTGACGGATCTCGAGGTGTTCAAGGTCCGGTACAAGACGCGCGTAGAGGGAGAGGAGAGCATGACTGTCCCGCTCAGGTTGCAGCCAGACGTGTGGGAGATCTACCCGAACGCAAACCCAAAAGTGTGAGTGCAGTCACGCCTGGGATGGATTTTCGAGTTGGAAGGCTGACGATCCGATGTGTCGTCGCCATCTCAGCTACCACCAACATCACCTGCACACGTTCAGCCTCCCTCGCGTGACCGCCGCCTGGCCTCGCCTCCGTCAAACGAGCTCCGACTTCCTGCTCTGCCTGTCCCATCCCCCGCCACTCGTCCAAAAGTTCCCGTCTCTGCCTTTGAGATCACATCGTCAGTCCTCCACCGTCTCCCTTTCTTTCCTTCGCCCCACTGGCGCTGACTCTGCTCTCGCTCGTTACACTCGCTCGTTCAGATCTCACCATCCACCTCGCCGGCGACCCCGCCCGCCTCTACCGCCTCCCACGCCTCCTCCACCGGCTCGGCTCAACATCTCACATCCGCCACTTCGTCGCTACGATCCGATGTGGGTCTGCTGCTATGGTCCGTCCCGATCGTTCTCTCCCGCTCCTCCGCATGCTCCTCGCTAACCTTGTCTCCCGCTTCTGCCCACAGGCCGCCCTCGTCTTAGACTCCCTCGCAGCCGAGCAACGCCTCCGGGACAAGGTCGTCGTTGAGGTGGCGTATCATACTACGACCGGGTGGGTGACGAAGCGAGTCGTCTTCCTCGAGCCGAAGCCGACGGCGGATGGGGAAGCTGACGAGAACGGAGCGAATGGAGGCGGAGGGTCGAGCGAGGAGGACGAAGTGACGAGGACGCAGACGGATGAGGGCGAGGGAGAGGGAGATGCGGTGATGGTTTGATCAACTCTTTTTGGTTCGTCTCGAATGTCTTTGTTCTCCTCCTCCCTTTTCCTCTCTTTTCTTGTTTACCTACATGTTTTCCTACAAAACGGATCCAATGACACACGAACGAAACGAGCGGCGACACAGTCAAGAGGAGGACAGAGTCGGTCCCAGTTTCAATGGCCTTTTCGTCCGAAGAAGATCGATCTATGTAGATAGACGGGCAGGCAAGCAAGTAGCATCGGATCAAAGGAGCGAAAGGAAGGAAGACGACGGGGAGGGGGGGAGGGGGCAGAGACGCGCCTGATCTACTCTAGCAAGGAGAAAAAGAGTCAAGTGGAAGAAAGAGCGACGAGTGTATGAGACAGAAGAAGGGAAGAAGAGGAAGAGGAAAGAGGAAGAAGCTGGCGTCGAGAATCGAACGTCCGTGGATCGAAGCAGAAAGGTCGATTGGACCCGCACCAGGTCTAGTGCTTCTTCTTCTTGTCATCGTGCTTCTTGTGATCGTCGTGCTTCTTGTAGTCATCATGCTTCTTGTGGTGCTCATCGTCGAACTTCTTCCTGTCGTCGTTGTCACCGTCGTGGTGCTCTCGGTCTTCATCGTCGAACTTCTTCCTGTCCTTCCCGTCGTCGTGCTTTCGGTCGTGGTCGTCTCGCTTGTGGTGCTCGCCGGAGGACTTTCGGTGCTGCATATCCAGAAGAGATCCGAGGCGAGGTCAGCGCCTCAGCGGTCGCCGAGGAGGACGGAGAGAGAGAAAGGAGAAAAGTCGACTCACATCATCGCCCTTCCTCCTGTGGTCGTCCCTTCGGTCGCCTCCGTCGTCGCCCTCGACTGGGCCCTCCTCGCCGATGTCGATGAGCAGCAGCCTGTCGTCCCTCGCGGACCTCGACGAGGTGTTGACGCCCAGCTGCTCGTCGCGAGAGTTCTGGAGCTACTTTGAAGCCAAGGAGTAGAGCGATCGCGTGCCTATCAGACGGGATTGAGCAAGGATTGGGGAAAAGGTTGCGTGCTAGGGAATCTGCTTTGACTTCGTTTTTTTCGCTCTATATACTTGAGTGGACGTTGTGTTTACTCGTCTGACGCGCAATCCAAAGTCCATAGCTCGAAAGATGCAAATCGATCGAGCCCGTCCATCCGTCTCCCAGTCAGCCCCCCTCCTTCTCCTTCTCCTTCTTCTTCTCCACCCGCAACCTCGCTTCCTCCTCCTCCTCCACCGTCTCAAACTCCGCACCAGGGAAACCCCTCGGCAGCTCCCTCATCACCCTCACCGAGCTCGAATGGTACTCCCTCTCCTCCAGCTCTGCAAAGCTGGCGCGGTAGGTCACGATCCTCACGGGGTCCCGGTAGAACATGTCTCCGTACTGGACCAGCCTGCGGATGTACATCGGACAGAGCCGGATGGTCGGAGGACGGATGGCGCGGAGAAAGTGGACGAAGACGGACTTTTGCCTTGCGACGTAGGCGAAGCGAAGGGGCTGGTCGTCGAAGGCTGGCGGCGGTGACAGAGGGGTTGTTGTTTCTCGTGGTCGACGACGGAAGATGCGACTCAGATAGCCCGAGGGTCGCGATGGGTTGGGCGGAGGTGCGACTTGAGACTGGAAGCGCGGGTCGTCTTGGCAGGTCGTGACGAGCCTCTTCAACTCCTCCTCGCAAGCGGTTTGGACATCCACGACCTCTCCCGTGATCAGAGACAGGATCGTCAGACATTCGACGCGAAGCCTAGGATCAAATACCAACGACGCTCGGTCGTCTCCTTCTTGCTCTTCTCCCTTGCGAATCGCGAACGGCGTCCCGTCCGTGACCGACTTGACGTCGAGCGGGAAGTCGGTCTCCTCAGCCAGGCGGACCTCCTTGAGCGCCTGGATCTTTTCGGCGAGATCGTACCCGGTGACGAAGACTCCTTGATCGCGGCCGAAGAAGAGGATGAAGTCGTTGGGGTAGAGGAGGGTGATGGAGTGGTAGAGGTAGGGGATGGCGAGCGACCTGAGCGTGCGCGATGCGAGGAGGAGGGAGACGAACGGCTTGGAGGGTGAGATGGGTGACTGGAAGGGTGAAGAGAAAGAAGAGAGAGGTCCGAGGGCGAGCTTGAAGATGTCGATGAGGATCTCGACGGGGAGAGTCCGTGCGATGGAGACGAGCGAGGTTGAGTCGGCCATGACGGCAGCGAGAAGGGACGGCTGGGGGATCTCCGGATCACTGAGATCTTGAGCAAGGTTGTTGATGGTGCCGACGAGCTTATTAGTCGAGGAGGCCATGTTGATCGTGAATCGAGCGAGTCGAAGGGCTGTTGGGGCGGTGTTCAGAGGATGGCCGTCGGGAGTCCGAGAGGATGAGCTCGTCCTCCTGCCTCTTTCTTCTCCCAACGTTCCTCGTCCTCCAAGACACCTTGACTTGCCTCGTCCCCCACACCAGGTACACCGGTGCCTCTGCTGATACGCATGGCCATCCCACCCTGCTCTGATCAAGCCGGCGTCAGCTTGCGACCTCGCACAATCAACACGCCAGGCTTGGCCCCTCCCACCCGCCGACCTCGTCAACCTTTCTCGACGCCCTGCGCTATCGAGCTCGACTTCTGAATGACATACCTCCTTCCTTCTCAGCCTGCCGTGGTCAGACTTTTCCCCTCCTCGCTTGGCGAGCTGTCGCGTATCGCATGCACGGTGGACGAGCTCGACCCCCCGCCTCGGCGAGCCCCTTCCACCGGCTTCCTCGTCGCATCCGACTTGTTCCTGGATCACACGGACGACTATCAGCAGCGCCGGCGCATCTACTCATCATCTGGCAAGCCCGAAGACGAGGGTCGTGCGTGCACTCGAGGCTGACTGCTTGTCTTGTTAGGCAGGGCCCCAGCAAGTGACGCGCGACGCGTGAGCTCGTCCTCGCTCCATGCCCCTCGCTCGCCTGGGTCCGCCCACCGGAGAAACATTCCGCTTCGTTCAAGAAGGGGATCGCATCGGCCCTGATCGTTCGGCACAACCCGATACGTCAGGTCTAGGGTGGAGCCAGGGGAGCCAATCACGCACGCCTGGTTGGCCAGCTCGACTCCTCGGTTCCCCCCCTTCTTCCTCCAGACCACCATCACATCCTTCCACAACTCCCATCGCCACCCACCCTCACCACACCAAACAAGCTCATCCAAGTAGGTATGTGAGCATCCCCTTCTGACTCCGGCTTCCCTCCGCTGACCTGTTTCGCCTCTCCTCGTCCGGCAGGTGTCGTCCGTCATGTCTTTCCGCCTTGCAACATCCACCCTCGCACGATCCTCACGCCTCGGCACCTCCTCTTCTGCGACTCGCTTCCTTCCCTCCTTCAGAACTATGTCCGTCGCCTCAGCCTCAATCTCCAACCAGCTCGACGTCGCTCGAGAGGTCAAGATCGACGTGAGTCTCGTCCCTTCGCCTTCATCCGACCAGCTCGGCTTAGCCATCGCAAACGCTGACTTGATCATCTACATTCTTCTGATTAGCACGACAACGTCCGAGACCTGTTCGAGCAGTTCCAGAAGTCTACCGACAAGGCTCAGAGGGCCATGCTCAGCAACACGCTCGTCAGGTGAGTCCCGAGCCGTGGAGTCATGTCATCGCCACGTGATCTTGTGACCGACCCTCCGCTGTTTTCCACGCTCTGCAGGGAGATGGCCATCCACGGTGACGCCGAGGAGACCTCGGTCTACAACCTGATGCTCGAGATGGGCCTCATCGCCGAGGTCGAGAAGGACAAAGAGCAGCACGCCCAGATCAAGCGAGCCGTCGAGTCTGCCGACCTTACCAAGACGGAGCACCCCGACTACGACCAGATCCTTACCAACGCAGTCCAAACTTTCCTCGCCCACGCCGCTGAGGAGGAGGCTGATGATCTCCCCAAGCTGTCCAAGCTGCTGTCGCCCGAGGAGAACGAGAGTGCCGCCAAGAAGTTCCTTCACGTACGTCTCCGTCTTTTCGTCCGTCCTGCATACAATCAACTTGCGCCGAGACTGATTCTCGACTTTCTTTTTGTCATCGCCACCTAGGCCCGAACGATGGTCCCCTCGCGACCTCACCCTTGGGCACCGCAATCGGGCGGGCTCGCGCAGAAGGCTGCTGGAATGCAGGGAAAGGTCCACGACAAGATCATCGAGACCGTTCTCGGTCGAAACTTTGTTGCTGTCGAGGACCTCAAGCACCAGCACGCCAAGTTCTGATAGAATCCCGATCTTCTTGCCCCTTCATCTTTCTGAAGTCATTATTGTATCCACCTAGTCTAGCTCCTACCTTCCTCATTTCCTTTACGACCCCTTACGACCATGCTCTTTCCCTTTGTCCCTTCTGCTCTCACAATCCACGCGAAAGGTACCGATCCCGACACCGGCTCACCGGCCCTTTTGGCCCATTTCGCCGCGAGGCCTCCACTTTCCCTGTCGCGCATCTCTTCTTTTCCCTCACACCCACCCCCTTCCAAAACCTCACGCACACACCACCAGCGATGTCCTTCTCCACCTCCGGCGGTTCCTTCGCGAACGACCCCAAGTCCTCCATCGACCGGTTCGTCGTCGTCACTGGCGGGGTAAGTCCAGGGCAGGGCTCCGCATCGGAGGACACCGAGTTTGAGCTGCGAGCTCATCGCATCCCTGACCCCCTTCTCTCGCGCCCGTGTATGTGTATACAGTCTGGCCGCGTAGGCCGCGCAACAGTCGCTCTCCTCAAAGCCCAGGAGCCCAAGATCTTTGTCATCTCGTTTGACAGCATCGCTCCGAGCGCGGAGAGTGTCCAACCGGACCAGTTCATCAAGGTTGAGCTCGAGGACTATGGTTCGTCCCCCTCCAGACTGTCGTCTGTCTGCCCTCTACCTCTCGCCGTCATTGAGCTACAGTCTGACGAGTCGTCCCTGATGTGCGTATGGATGCAGGTGAGGTCCTCGCTGCTCTCATCCAGGTGGACACCCGCTACTCTCTCTCGCCCAAGACGGCCAAGCTCGCGGGGATCGTGCACATGGCGGCGAACCCCAACATGGGTAGCGTGCCGAACCATGTCATGTTCAAGACGAACAGTCTGCAGGTGGATCTCTCCCCTCTCGTCCCTTGTGCCAAATCCCTCTTCGTACTGTGACGGGAGAGCTGACGATGTGTTTTGTGTATGGTGGGCGCGCGCGCAAACAGACGTACAACATCCTCGAAGCCTCGCGCGTCCTCGGGATCACCAACATCGTCCTTGCCAGTTCGGAGACCCTGATCGGATGGCCTCTGGACCCTGTCAAGCCCGACAGACTGCCCATCACAGAGGAGCAGCCTCCCAGACCCGAGTCGTCCTACTCGCTGTGCGTCCCACTGCCCCCCGTCACACACATCTCTCGCCCGTAGTCTCCTCCCGGCGCTGACCCTTCTCTTTTACTCCCTCTCGACGCGAACGACGCAAAACAGCACCAAACTCCTCGGCGAAACCATGGCCACCGAGTTCTGTCGCTGGGACCCCAAGATCAAGATTATCTCTCTCCGCTTCTCCAACGTCATGGAGCCCAACAACTACGCCGGCTTCTTGACCTGGACCGAAGAACAACGGTTGGGGAACGCCTTCGGGTACATTGACTCGCGCGACGCAGCCTCGTCGATCTTGCTTTCGCTCCAGGCGACGTTCACGGGACACAGGGCGTATCTGATCGCGAACCCGGACACGGTGAGCCCCAAGGTACCGACCGAGGAGCTGGTCAAGAAGCATTTCCCTGGTGTGGAGTGGGTGGGCGGATGGACTGGGGGAGGCCAGGGAAAGTTTGAGGGTCTGCTGAGTAGCGCGAAGGCGAAGAGGGAGTTAGGGTGGGAGGCGGTGAATGGGTGGAGGGGACAGGTGAAGGGGGACAAGCACGAGAGGATCTGAGTCGATCGAGGGGGGTTTGCGAGTCGGATGAGGTGGAAGGGACATGGGCATGAGCACCGAGAAGAAGCACAACGAGAAAGAGAAAGGCGCAGGCAAGGAGAGATGCAGTGAAAGCCCAAAGAAAGACCGGAACATCCTAGTCGACCATCATCCCGCCGACAGCGTCGTCTTCCATCCCGATCTCCACGGGGAGTCCAAGCTCATTGGCGGCGACCCCATTCGGCGCCGGGGGATTGGGAAATGAGCCGCCCGTGAAAGCGCGGATGTTGTCCACCGAGGCGAGGTAGGCCGTCAGACGAGTGGAGGGCGAGGCGGGAGAAGGAAAGAAGCCGATCAGGACTCTGTTGGAAAGGAGAGACGGCAAACCAATGAGCGCGAGCTGAGACGCCCTCAGACAGGAACAAAAGAAAGGAACGAGAGACGTACGTCGCGTCACCGAGGAAGCGCCAGCGACCGTACTGCTTGCGGGTCTGGCCCAGGACTGCACGAACAGGACGAGCAGACTTCAGTCACGCTGTGATACCGAGGCGCATAGATTGGTGGGCTGACTCACACTTGTTCCAACTCCCTCGCGCACCTCGGCTGTCCACCGGCCGATGATCAATCTCCGGGAAGCGTCGAACGAGTAGTTTGGCTTCGACCATGTCGAGCTCTTTGCGCCAGCTGGAATCACGAGATATGTCGGTAGGTCGGTTGCTGCCGGAAGATGCTCTGTACGAAAGGCACACTCACTAATCACAAAACCCCTCGACAAGGCCCGCGACAGTCAGCCATCTTCCCGACCCGGCCGCACCCAGTTTGACGACGACCCTCCCGTGCTTGAAGCCCTCGTCTGCGACGGACCCAGGCCGCGCCCCGTCGCCCCAGACAAATTCAATCTCGACCATCTCCCTCGGCGGCCAGGTTGCAGATTGCTGGAGGAAAGGGAAATGGCCCGCGATCGGGACGGACGTGTCCGAGGCGTCTACGAGGGACGTTTGGGTGAGGACGAAATGGCGAGGCGGGGGTGGAGCAAGGGGAACGAACAAGTCGGAGAGGAGTGGGTGCGGGACTATGGCAGGTGATGAGGAGGAGAAAGCTTGCATAGCGAAGCAAAGAGGTCAGAGCGCGAGAGACAGAAAGAGAGGCTCAGCAAGGACACGGGAGAAGGTCACTCACGCGGCCAGACCGATTTCCCCTCCTCCGGCGCGTCCGAGCAGAGGCTGATCCAGGCTCCTTCGTCTTTCCCGTCAACCTGAAGCTCGCTACAGCCCGAAGAAGCCACGCTCTGAGCCCGTGGCCGTAGAACGATGAGCGAACACGTCCGACGATGGAGGACGATGGCGAGGACCATCAGGAACGCCGTCGATCCCGGACGAGAGGAGACGGCCTAAAGTGGATCGAGAAACGCACAACGATAGGTCAGATCCTAGGCAGGAGGATGGAGGGTCGAGATGTCGAGAAGATGATGCAAGGAAGCGGTCGCTCACCTCCCACCCCGCCTGCCTCGCCAGCTGCTCCCAGAAGTCACTCCCGCCTCCCTCCGCTCCCTGATAGAGCGCCCTCCACCTGCTTGAGACTCTGCTCATGCTCACGTGATTGTCCAGGCTGGGTCCGATGCAAGTGCGGATGCCGAGGAGGATGGCGGTGTCGCCGGTGAGGATGGGGTTCCGTCGGAGCGGTTGTCCGTCGTTGTGGGCGGTCGCGAGGAGGGGCTGATCCGGCAGGTGAGGTTGTGCAGGCCTGCTGAGTGCGTGAGCTGGCTTGAAGGAGGCAGGGCGAAGAGCTGCTGCTTGTTTGGCCTTTGTGGACTTTGGTGGACGCGGGGGTCGGCGCGTCGAGGTGGACGGGTGTTGGGACATGGAGGAAGAGGATGGATGGCTGCCGCAGACTTTGAGGAGAGAGCGGTCGATCTGAGAGACGGATATTCGTGGTATGAGTGAAGATGGTCGTCAGCAGAGAGAAGCAACCAAGGAGGCAGACACTCTTGAGCCCAGCCCCCCAACGCGCTCCCGACAAACCCGGGAGAAGGGGGACTCACGATGACTTTGATGAACCGGATAGTACAGACGACACGGGCAGACCAAAGTCTTCGATTCTCACCTCCGAATGACTCTGGTCGAGGTCATGATGTTGGAGGGTCTGCGTGGTTCGCGTCTTGTCCGTCGAGATCCGGGCGAGGAGACCACCGGTGAGGACCGGATGTTGCTCAACTCGGTCATCGTACGTCTGCATCAGACGAGACAGAACACGCAAACCAGAAGGCTCAGGA
Source organism: Mrakia hoshinonis (assembly GCA_036245725.1). Lineage (NCBI taxonomy): Eukaryota > Fungi > Basidiomycota > Tremellomycetes > Cystofilobasidiales > Mrakiaceae > Mrakia > Mrakia hoshinonis. Next base: position 62,052 of record BTPH01000005.1, read on the forward strand.
TGAGCACTCACGACTCCTCCTTTCTGCGGAGCAAGACGCCAGATCATGATGGTATCGCAGCTCACCTGGTCAACACGCCGATGGCCTTCTCACCGGCCGGCTGCAACTCTTGGACAGCACGGTTGCTATCGCGTCGTTTCGTCATGGGTGGCTCCGTACGACCTCTGACCTGCCGCCATGGTGTCTGCCTTCTGGGCTGGCTGGGCGTTGACGACTCTGCGCTCTGCGACGACGTCTGCGGGTGCTGGATCGAGGAGGGCCTCGTCCTCGCGCTGGCCGAGCAGGTCCGCAGTCGAGTTGCCAGGTCGACAGGCACGGCAGGGAATGGTGACGCAGTGGCAGACATGATTCGCCCATCTACAGAAAGGACGAGGAGGACAGAGGAGACAGAGATAGATGGTCAGCTCGCGGTCGTCCGACGCTGGTGACGTCGCCCGAGGCCGAGCTCAGCCGGGAGCGCAACGCAGCTCAGCTGACCTCAAGCAGCGCGAGAGAACGAGAAGAACGTACCTTGGACCTGTGCATCAAGAGAAGCGAGAGCAGAGAGGCCAGGATCAGCAGCCGAGGGGATCCGATAAGAGCCAAAGGGGGGCGGAGCGAAGACGCACTCAAGGTCGAGCAGTCCTGGATGCACCCGTCGCACGCCAGACAACACAGCGAAAAGATCTGAGCGAGGCAAAAGTCGGCCATCGCAAGCTGGATCAGACGAGGTAGATGGTCCGAGTATCGATGTTTCTGTGTGGTCGTGGGTTGCGGATGAGCCGAGTGCTGGAGCCGCGGCTCGAGCGGGCGGTCACCCTCAGCTCGTCCGACTCCCCAACCTCGACACCGCCTGGACCTTCCTTTTCTCGCCGTTTCGATATGAGCTCGTCGATACAGTCATTGTGAGCATCTCGATCCTTCGTGGAAGCTCCGTCATGTCTGTAAGCTGACTCGCGTGCTTGTGTTCTCTTGTTGTCCCACCTTGTCCGCCCCCGCTCCTTCCCCCTCCCATCGGTCCGCTCGCTTCGCTCTCGTCGTCATCCGGCTGTCGATACTCCAGCGGCAAGGGTGCGCTGCGAGTAGCCAAGAACTACACCAAGGGTTACTCAGACACTCAGGTACGTACTTGTCGTGCGGATGAGCTCGCCGGCACGCGAGGGTGATGGAGGCCGAGCTCGTTGGGTGACCAGGCCCGCATCATCGCAGCGGACCGGCCTTCTGGCTCATACGCAAGCTCGCAATGATGCTGACAAGCTCCTCTGTATGCTCTCATTACATAGACCAAGGTCCGCGAGGCTACCTCGAACGATGCGTGGGGACCTTCGGGGACGCAGATGAACGAGATTGCCCAGCTCACGTACAACCAGCGAGTCCCCCTTCATGCGTCCCATCCCTGCCCACCTCGACCCGAGACTGTCGGACTAACCTCCGTGCTTGCTTGTGACATGCAGGAGTGATTTTGTTGAGGTGATGGAGATGCTGGACAAGCGGTTGAACGACAAGGGAAAGAACTGGCGACACGTCTTCAAGGTCAACCCGTTCCCTCCTCCTTGCTCGTCGGACGAGCTCAGTACTGACCTCCTCTGCCATCTGCTCAACAGGCTCTCACCCTGCTCGACTACTGCCTCCACGCTGGATCCGAGAATGTGGTCATCTACTTCAAGGACAACCTGTACATCATCAAGTCAGTCCGAGCCCACCTTCCGCCTTCCTCGGCGACCTGCGAGAGCTCGGGCCATCGCCGGCTTGGCTGATGCTGACCACCTTGCTCCCCGCGCTGCGTAACCCAGGACGCTCAAGGAGTTCGTCTACATTGATGACCTCGACAAGGACGTTGGCGCAAACGTCAGGCAGAAGTGCGTCCAAGCTGCGGCGAGCTCATCCATCCTCGTTCGAGCTCTCACGGCTGACCTTCGCGCCGTCCCTCTGGTGCGACTTTATCTCCAGGGCCAAGGACATCACGAACCTGCTCCAGGATGAGGAGCGACTCCGACAGGAGCGACGGTCGCGAGGGGCGATGCAGGACCGCATGGCCGGAGTCTCGCGACGCTCAGCAGACGACGACAACGAGAATATCCACAGGTCAGTCCATCTATCCTGCCCTGCCAGTGTCCAGAACATGCATAGGAGGCGTCTCCTCGATAGGCAGCGCACGCAGCTGACCCGTCTCCTGCCTGCCGGCTTAAAACAGACGTCCGACCGAGGTTGCTCGACGCAAGCCGACGCGCAACAACGACGAGGACGCAGACATGCAGAAGGCCATCAGGGAGAGTCTGAGCGCAGACGACGATGGGGCCAGGAAGCGACGTGAACAGGAGTGGGTGCAGGTTGTCCGATACAGCAGACCATCTTTTGACCGCTCAGCTTGCTGACGCTCCGACTTCTCCCATCCCGCTTTGCAGGGAATCTGAGCTTGCCAAGGTGCTCGAGATGTCGGAGAAGGAGGAGCGTGATCGCAAGCGTGAGGAGGACGAGAGGATCCGACGGATCGACGAGCAGAACTCGAAGGCTCTCTTCGACGACTCGCTCCAGCTGTACGTTCGAACGGATCGTACCCCGAGCTTGAGCTCGAACGACATCAGCTGACGCCTACAATCTCTCAACATACAGGCAAGGGCAGAACGCGTATCAGCAGCCGGACCTGTTCGCTCAGCAGACGTCATACAACCAGCAGCAGCCCCAGCCGACCGGTGGATGGCCGCTCGTTGACACCAGCTTCGGCCAGGGATCGCAGTTCAACGTACGTTCATCAGCCTTCGCCCTTTCGTATCGTCGCTGACATCTCTACGATTGTTCTTCCGTAGCCGTTCTATCAGCAACAGCAGCAGCAACAGCAGCAGCAAGCCGAGCAGCAGGCGCTCGCTCAGCAGCAGTACCTTCAGATGCAGTACCAGGCCCAGCAGGAGCAGCAGGCGCGAGAGCAAGCGGCCGCGCAGCAGGCGTACCTGTACCAGCAACAGCTCCAGCAGCAGCAACAGCAGCAGCAACTGGTCCCTCAGCCGACCGGCTATGGATCCAACAACCCGTTCGCGATGGGCTTCCAACCTCAGCCGCAGCACCCTCAATTCACCGGCTTCCAGGCGCCTCCAAGCCCTCAGCCGCAAGCCGCACCTCCGATGCCTGTCTTCCAGAACCCGCCACCTTCACAGGCGCCTCCGAGCCCGATGAAGCAGGCGCCCAGACCGACAAAGAGCGACGGGGAGAACGCGAGGCTGGCGGCGTTGCTCGCGAACGGAAGGTGCGTCTCGATCCCCTTTGTCTCGTCTGTGCTGATCGTTCGTAGCTGACCTCGCCTCTCGACTCTCATCTTCTGCTGCGCGGTGTTCAGGGAGGACGGCCTCGACACGTTCGGAAACATTGGTTCCCTCCGGATGCCCGGTCAGCGGACGGGGCAGAACAACCCGTTCGGACGAATGCAGAGCCCGCAGCAGCAGCAGCCTCAACAGCAGCAGCAGCAGCAGAGCGGCAACCTCGTCGACTTTTAGGATATCATACCCCCTCCCCCTTCCCTCTCACCACCTACCTCATCACGTCTTTTAGTCTACCTTCTTGCTCTTCCCCGCCGGAACAGTCTCCTTTCCTTGCGCATTCTCTCTTTACGCCCATCATGCCATGCCTACTTCTCGATCTCATTTGAGCAACAACAGAAAGTGACCTTCTACCAAGTCGGCCACATCTCTGGCCCCTTCGACTCCCTTTCCGTCCGCGTGACCGTCCCCTCACCCCACGGCGTATCCAACGCGGCCCAGTCCATCTTCTTGTGCACCCCAAACTCCATCTCAACCTTGAACCTACAGACCCTCTCCGACGCGACATCGACCCAGGTCCTCACGCCCAGTACGTCCGGCTCGTCCTCCCGCCACATCTGCCACGTATCCACCTGGTTCTCCACCGCTTCCTTCCTCTCCTGATCCGTCACCCACGCCCGTACTTCCGTCTTGTTCAGATCCCCGCCATTCTTGGCAAAGTCTCGCAGGATGTCGCAGTTGAGATGTGCAAACCCATCTTCGACGCTTCGCTTGTCTCGCTCGTCCTTTGTCGGACCGGTCAGATCGACGTAGAACCGGATAGGGTTCCGAGGCGTGTCCTTGACGATGAGACGACGATACTCGAGGAGGTTTGTGCCTGCGAGGATGACGGTGTGGATCCGGTCCCAGATGAGGGGGTGGAGGCCGAGATGAGCCATCTCGAGGTTGAGCTCGGCCCAGGTTGACGGATCCGGTCCACGGTCGACAGGGGACATGAAGCCGATGAAGATCGCTGGGCTGAACAGCTTCATCAGATCGGCCGGGTTGACGCCCCATCGCTCGTTCTTGGGCAGACGAATGACGAGGACAGGGATGTCGAGGCGGGGGAGGGAGGCGAATTGGCGCAGGAACGAGAAGGAACGGGGTTGGCAGGCGAGTCGTACGGCTCGGACGTGTAGACGAAGCCGGTGAAGGTGACCGAGTGGATCAGGGAGCGCGAGACGTGTGGGCTGATGCGAGTCGGCTTGTTGGCCTTGGCCGGGCGGGACTTGGGCGACGGCTGCTTCGAACGGTCCGTGTTGACGGGATGCTAACAGACAATTCACCAAAGGTTCAGCTGCAGTCCAAGATCTCTTGAGCGAACAGTCTACTCACACACAGATGGAGAAGCTTTGCGACCGACTGACTGTCCTTGAGAACGATATCCTCGTAGAGGAAGCCGGATGAGAGGGCGAGGCAGTCGAAGCTCACCCGCGAGACGACAGCGAGCGTAGTCGGGTCGCAGTGAGAGAAAATCTCGCTCAGGACCTCGACAGGGAGAGCCACCGATGGCCGACGAGAGCCGGAAGACCGAAGGACGCGTTCGCGCATGATGATGGCTTGAGTTGGACGAGACGTGGTTGGGAGCGTCGGGAGGGAGGACGGGGATGTTGAGCTCGACCTCTCCTCTCTCTGACGTCGATCCACCCCATCCCGCCGTGCCGCTATCTGTGCAGCCATCCACCTCCCGGTCATGTCCAATCACACTTTCAACACGTCCACGAACGGCGCTCAGGAGGCTTTGAGCTCGTCCGACCCGCGTGCTGAGTCTCAGTCGACGTTGTTCTCCTCGTCCACCTTCGCGGCAGCCGTCGACCTCCCGAGCCCTGCACATCCCACCACGACGTCCGTCAAGCCGACTCTCCCCGTCGAGACTCTGATTGAGATCTTTGAGATCGCCCTCGGGTCCATCCCGAAGCCGTCGTCGCCGTTTCAGTCGCCGATCTCGCCCTCCAAGCCGTTCGCCTCGCTCCTCCTCGCGTCGCGCACGCTCAGGGCGCTCGCCATCCCGTTTCTCTATCACTCCATCACCATCGCCAGACCAAGCGACTGGGTCACCTTCTTCGGAGTCGGAAGAGGGGTCTTTGTCACCGGAGGCGATCTCGAACAGAAGAGAAAAGCGCTCGAAGAGGTCTGCCTCGTCGAGGAGGCGGACTTTCCGCTCGATCCCAAGGCCTTCGTTGCGTCCGTCTCTCCGGTCGTCGTCTGGGGCGGCGCCACGGATTGTCTCGCTGCTCTGGACTTTTCCGGCCTGAGCGCCGATTCAATCACGATCCTCTCCCTTCCCGACAAAACGGCGTCCGTCGAGTCGATCTTCGACTTCAGGGCAGCGAAAGAGATGTTTCAGCGCTTCCTGGGGGACGAACGCTTCCTCGCCTTTGTCACGGAACGGATGAAATCGTTGCGGATGTTCGGACCCACGGCCCAGGTCGCCAACCTACCCACGCCCGAAGTCGCCAGGGCTGCACTGCGAAGTTGGGTCCTACACGCGTGCTACAGCAGTCAGGATGAGGCCTTACTCCGCCTTCTTCGCAGCCTGCATCCGACCGTCGTCCGTATCAGCCTACAGCACTCGCAGCGCTTACAGTTCCTCGAACAGGCGGTCTACGCGGATCCGATCAGGATCGTCACTTACACGGCTAACGCAGCACAGTCAAAAGACAGGCATCCAAAGCGCTCCTTCGAGGGCACACTAGCCTGCGTTTTTCCTGGGCAAGTCGTCGAGACCGCCGAGGACGAGGAGGCCAGGATCAAGGCAGCTCGAGCGGTGTGAACAGTGAGTAACCCACCCCCGATCACAGGCCTCCGCGTCATCTAGTCTCGAGCTCATTTCATCCGACTCTCTTACCACTCCAGTCCGCTCGCACTCGCACCTGTCGTCCCGGCGTCCTTTGTTTGCCCGTTCACAACTGCCAACAGCCCCACTCGCTCAAAGTATGCCATGCCTCTTTCTTCTTGCGCGGACTTTCGCCGTCCAAAAGGCGCGAGGCGAGATAGACGACGGGAGCGAGAACACGCAGAGACAAAGGCCAGCGAGCCAGAAACAGACCACGATGGACGCACCCTTCGAATCAGGTTCGAGAGGCCAATCTTCCACAAGAGAGACAGTCCGTTTTGTAAGCTGTCCTCTCCGCGGCCCTACTGCTGCTGCTCTTCCACACTCGACCCCGTGTCCCGCAACCCCGATTCGTCCCGCACGCCCCTGAGCCCCATCCCATCCCATCCCTTCCCACCCCTCGCACAAAGGATCGGGATCCTCTCTGGCCAAGGTCTGACTCGCGCGCGCCCGCAAGATCAAAATAGCTCATTCGTATCCGCGAACCTCACTCACATCCTCCCCTTCGCCCCACCTCACCCGGACCCAATCCCATCATCTACTGGTTCTTCTTCCCCTCCGTGACGATGATCCCCTTCGTCTGCGTCATCCTCTCTGGCACCCTGATCGAGTTCAACGCATTGATCCCGAGCATCAAAATCGGGAGCAACAGCCCGAGGGAAACGATGAGGCACGTGAGGATCGGGGTGGAGAGGATCTGGTACCGCGCGAGAAGGGGGAGGTCCTCGTGCTTGGTCCCGTTAGAGGGGGTGGGGAAGTGGGAGGAGGAAGGAGCGGGTGCGAGGAGGGGGGACTCGGCAGCGAAGGCTGCGCGAGCCTGGATGGCGAGTGGCGGTGAGAGGGTGGAGGATGCCGAAGGGGGAGAGGGGTGTCCGGTGAGGAGGACGACGTGCGAGTTTGGGTAGGCCGCACGGAACGACGAGATCCTTTGGGCGAGGTCTTCTAAGTCGAGCAGTACCAGAGCAGTGAGATACGACGCAGGGAGGGAGGAAAGTCAGCGGGTAGGAACGTGGATTCCGATCGAGCAAGGGAGGAGGGTGAGCTCACGGTGCTTCCTTCCCTCGCTGTCGTCCGACTCGGCCTCTGACGCGACGTTCGTCTTGACAATGTGCACTCCTCGGCTCTCTTGAGGCTTGACGAATGTAGGCTCCTCGGACGAGCTGTGCACGACGTTCCTGCACATCTTGGCGAGGCTCAGAAGGGCGTCGTCCAGGTCCTGAGCGGACGGCGACACGAGGTAGTCGACGCTGACGGTCGCGTCCTTCTGCAGGTCAGACATGCCCTCGATCGTGGAAAGATCTGATGCATGCAGCTATCACGAGCAAGAACGACGAGCGTGAGTGAACGCGACTAGACGTGCAGGCAGGGAAGGAGAGCTCGAGCGGACTGACCCCTTGCACGTCAATCACCAGCAAACCCCCGTACGCACACCACGCAGACCGATCCAACGTCGCGTACGCCGCGCTCGCATCAACCACAGGACCCTGCTCGCCGAGGCCGACCAAGTTGTAGGACCTATCGAGCGAAGCGAGGCCGACGAGCAACGCAAGCGAGGGGAGCGAGGGTGTCAGCTCAGCTCGATCCTCCTCTCGGACGTCATGAAGCTCAGACACTCACGGTGTCGAAGCCCACGCAACGAATGGAGCAGTGTCGGCGAAGGCGAGGACCGTGCTCGGTACCGCGGCCGCTAGGAGGAGGAGGGGGGCGAGCATGGCGAGGATCAGGGAGAGAGAGAGGTGGGAAGGGAAGGGCGTGGGAGATGGGCGGAGACGAGCGAACCGAGCGAGCTCGGAGAGGCCTGCTCTCTCATTGTCACTATAGACTGCTTTCTTCGGGCTTTACGCCCTTGCGCTCTCAGAAAGGACAAGAAAGAAAGCGAACGGAATTGATCTCTGGTATAGACGTATGCAGCTCATGCACGAGACGTTCAGAGATGCGATACTGATGCTGAGCTCGAGATTTAGACTCTCCACGCCCACCCCTTGTTCTTGAGCGTCGCGAGAGCGGCAGCAGCGTACAGCGAGTGGGTTCGGGCGGAAGGGTGAACCCTGTCAACCAGAGGACCAAAGACGTCAGCAACTCGCACGCACCATTTGCCACGCCCCCCCTCGCATTCGGACTGACCTGTCCCAGAAGACCCTCTCGTTCGGGTCGTTGCACACAGACGGCAGGCTTGTGTCGTTTGCCCCGGCGATGAGGCAAGGGATTCCTCGGGTTGTCTCGTTGAAGCCGAACTGCTCGTACGACGAGTCGATCACCCCGGCGACCGTGTAGATGTCCACCACGGCGACGTTCGGGTTGGCTGCTCCGAGGTCGGGGTAGTATCCCTCGATCGCGTCTCGCATGGACTCGGCCCATTCGCCGAGGAAGGGAGCGCCGAGGTTGAAGAGGAGAATGTGGGCGGCGCCTGAGGAGAGCGGAGGATAAAGTAGATCTGGATCAGTCTAGAGGCCGGAGCGCAGACAGGTTGAGAGATGTGCAACGGACCAGCGTTCATCAGGTCCCCAATCATGGTCTGGATGTCCTCGACCGCATCAGCGCCGGTGGAAGACGGAGCGGCGTTGATGTTGTTCTGGCCGACGAGGACGATGTGCAGTCTGTCGGCGATGTCGGTGTCGAGCGCGGCGACGTAGGTTTTGACCTGGTCGATCCCGGCGTCGACAGGCATGCCACCGAGCTGCCCGGGAGCGCGAGTGTTGTTGGAGGTGGCGCCACCGATGGCTGGAGACGAGGGAAAGGTGGAACGGAAGGATGAGCAAGAGGAACTGGTGGCATGGGGACAGAGGGATCGAGCGCAGACTGACCGCATCCGAGGAGGTCGACGCCCATGCGTTCAGAGAGGAGGCGAGGGTAGACGGGTCCGTTGGACCAGTTTTGGCCAAAGTAGTAGTTCTGATGATGCACATGGAGGTTCAGAGAAAGGGGGTCAGCCAATGGGTCGTGCTTGGTCGTGAGCCCGATCTCCTGCGAGACTCACGTCGTTGGGCTGAGTCCCGCTAGAGAGCTCGTATCCTCGTCCAGAGTCACTGATCGAGTCTCCGAACTGTCAATGAGATCGGACCAGAGCGGTCAGCGACGACCGCCTTCGGCCAACCCCGTTCAACCACTACCCGCGCGGCCAGACACGGCCCCTCACCCGCGACTCACTGTGACGATCCTCGAGAAGTTTGACATGAACGAGTTGGGCTGGGTGCCGAATGCGAACTCGCACACGTCGTGCTTGACCTCGTTTGAGGTTGTTGCGGTGCGGGCGACGACAGCGTGGGCGGTCATCTCCTCGACAGGCGTCCGACCGCTGAAAACGTTGATCGGGTTGGCAAACGCGAGGGAGGTTCCAAGCAAGAGAGAGGGCAGGAGGGCGATCATGTTCGGGACTGGGAGACGAAGGGTTGTAGGATGGGGAGGATGATGGTCGAGTTCAAAGCAGTCGGCTCGATGCACGCCGCCCTTTGTGTGGGTCTGTCAGCGGTCGGGTAAGATGATGTACACAGCCGGTCGGACCTCGTTTCTCGATGAGGACGACCTCCGATGACATCTGATGGTCAGGTGAGGGGCGGAGTAAGAGGGGGAGAGAGCGACAAGTGAGCCCGGACGGAGGGGCGTCATGAGCTCGGCACCAGTCGGATGAGCTCTGTAGCTACAGTAGACTACGCGAAGGCTGGCTGCGAGGATATTGGAACGACTGGGAGCAGGTCGTCACCAGATCTGGTCGGCCACTAATGTTGACGAGCATGGGTGTTGCAAGCTGGAAGTGAGAAGCTGAAAAGATGGTGGATGGCCGAAAGGAAGCAGACGAGAAAGCGAACCGAGCTCACCATCACTCCTTACCTGAACCACGACCTACTTGCCTCAACCAGGACCATGCGCGAACGCGTCCTCCGATCGTCAGGCTCTCGTCGGTCGTCGGTCCCTCTTCCTGTCGAGGTATTGGGCGAGATTTTCTCGCACTGTGACCAGCAGACGCTCGGGAGGGTGAGCCGCGTGAGCTTTGACTGTCTCGCCCTCTCCGCCGCCCTCCTCTACACGGACATCACCCTCAGCAGCCCAAAAGCGATCGCAAATCTGATGCGTGTGCCTGTAAGCTCTTGGTAACTGCCACGGGCTATTCACGTTTGTTCTCGGGAGGACAGCCTTGCTGACGGTGTTTCAGTTGCTTCGACTTCAACCTCGCAGCATCCCTCGGATTCGGACTGGCCGCTCCACCTTCCCGAGTTTGGGGTCGACGTCCCTCGACAACCTCCTACAACCCGGACCTCGCCGTATACAGCCCGGTCCCGGATGCACTCTCTCACCTACGTCGGCCTTCGCCCCGACGACTTTGGGTTTGTGAACCTGCTCGGCCGGACTCCTCGCTGCATCGTCCCTGTACTCGTCGTCTCGGGTCTATCGTCGGGTGCATATTCGATAGCTTTCGACGCGTCCAGGAGCCTGTTCAACCCAGTCACGTTCATCGCGCTCGGAAGCCATCCTGGCCCTGACCCGTCATGGTGGCCTGTCCTCGACCTCGACGAGGCCTACCAACCTTGGACCCGCCTGAAGACGGTCGTCCTTTGCGGTGTCCAGCTGGGCGATTATACTCAACTGCACCACGAGGACATATCGGATCCGATCCGTTTGTTTATCGATCTCACCCGAACGGACCCTGAACAGGAGCATGACCAGCCAGAGACCGCCCTTGACGGCGTCGGGACCGTTTACGACGACATCCATAGTGGATCGATACCTGGTGACGAAGATCCATATCTGTCTCCTCAATTCTGGGTCGAATCCCAGGCGATGAAGAAGGAGGTCGAGGAGATCTTCCACTTCGACACTATGTCGGCCGCCGCACAGGCAGACACTTGTGTCTCGGTCCCGTCTCCTCGACTTCGGCAGCTCATGGACGAGATTGTACTCGGGGTGCACAAGCGGATGGACTGGGCCGCCCTCGACGAGACCGGATCGAGTGCGTGAGGAGAGGCGACATGGACATCAGTCGGTGAGCCCACCCATTCCTTTGGCCCGTCACACGGTCCTTCCTTGTCAACTCTCGCTTCTGACCTTCCTCCATCTCTATCAGGCTGTGCGTCCGTCTCCGACTCTGACGGCGACCCTCGCTCTCGCCGTCGGTGGTCCAGGCCCACGCCTCGACGTACGTTGGTGGCCGCCCTTGCTCTCTCCTCACCCTGCCCTGGACATGTCAGCCGACTTGTGTCGTGCCTAAGAGTGCCTGCCCTGGTGGCTACTCGGATACACCCGGCTGGGTCCATCGCCGGACGTCTGCCGGGGGGCTGGTCGCGCCAAACACCTCCCACCAGTCGAGGTCGCAACGTATTCTTCGACTTTCCGCCCATGTGAAGTGGAGCCAGCTTCCCGCACTTCACGCTCTCGTGGGTACAAAACCCATCCCGGTTCTCGAGTTCGTTCTTCCCTCGAACCACATCCCACTGACTCTTGCTTCTCTTCTTCGAACCTACCTCCTACCGCTCTCGGCCCTCTTCCCCGTCGCTCCCTTTTTGCTGCCCAACATGTCTGCCTGCCTCACCCTCGCTCAGGTTCCGGCCGTCAACCGCACCAACAACCCGGAGCAGGCTGTTCTCCTCGCGACCGAGCTCGTCACCACCTTCCTCGAGTACGTCGCCCGCGCCACGCACAACTCGGTACGTCGTCTCACACACTCCCTGTTTACGCGAACAAACTCGAGACAAACACTGACCACATGTCTGTTGCCCTCTTGTCCCGCATCCGCAGTTCAACGGTCCCCTCCCTCGCCCCCTCGCGTACGACGACCTCTGCGAGAAGACCGACTTCGCGCTCCTCAGTCACGTCCGCCGACGACTCGCAGCCGTCGCCCCTGCCGACCTCACGCCGTCAACTGTCAAGATCGAGACGCAGAACCTCGACCAGCTCATCGGCCGAGCCTTCAGCGCCAGCTGCATCGCAGCCCTATTCGAGACGGGCCAGCGAGGGCTTCTCCTCTTCCTCGCGTGGTGCCAATCGACCGTCGATATCGAGGGCTGGAAGGAGCAGCAGGTCGAGCTCGCACTGGATGTGTACAAGGCACACTTTGTGAGTCCTCCATCTCTAGCGAAATCATTCTGATTCGGATCGATCACTGATCAACCACTCTCTTCGCTCTCGCGCAGCTGCTCCCTCTTCTCGAGGCCGTCCGCGTCACATGCATCGCTCGCACTATCAACGGGCTGGCTGGTCTGATCGCGCTGATCGGCGTCTTCTCGCCATCGTACGCGCTCGAGCTGCACAGGATGGACGCGTCGGCGAGTTCTTGGGGCGAGAAGGGCCTGCAGGTCGACTGCATGGTCGACGAGGTGTTGATGAGGGCGGAAGGGGTGCGTTCACTCGCGACTTTCCCTTCTGAGTCCTTCAGGCTAGGCTGACCGTCCGCTTCCTCTTCTCTCGATGGCCAACAGAAGAAGTCTGATCGCGTCCCGTCGATGTACGACTCGCTGCCCGTCTGGGACGAGACCCCGCCCTCTCCTGTGCTCTCGTCGTCGAACTCGATGTCGATGTCCGCCTCGCCGAGCAGCAGCGTGGCGTCGCTTGCGTCCTGGACCGACGAGGAGCACGAGGCGGTCACGCCCAGCTCGGTCTCGCGAGACTTGTCGGGCTACTTTGAGGCCAAGGAGGTCAACTGAGCGCCTAATTGCCCAGTTGCGGTCTCTCAGAAGAGGGAACGGGGAGGAGAGGGCAAGAAAGGAGAAGGTGGCGGATGAATGGTTTCGTTCCAGATGTCTTTTTTTTCTACTTCGTTTTTCGCTCTCTCTCCTTTATCGAGTGGTTCATCTGTCTTACGGTCGTCAAAGTCGGAAAGAACGGTCATTGATTGAGAAGAGAGAGGGGCGTGGCTTGGAAAGTAGTTGAGGTCAGAGAGTGCGTCTGAGTTGACACCGGACGAAGAGGAGACATCGAGTTCAGCTTCCTATCATGATCCGTCAGAGCCTGGACCGTATCCACTCACAGCTCACACCACTCGTAACGCCCTGATCCTCGCATCCTCAACCTCAGCCGTCTCCAGAACGCGTGCCGAAAAGACAGACGCCAGCACGTCCTTGTAGTCCGGAGAGAGGGGCCTCGGAGCCGTCGTCGTCCTCTCCTCCCTTTCGGTCGCGGTCGCCTGATACGCCACGATCCTGGTCGGGATGGTGTAGACTTGCCTGGGCAGGAGGTACGACCTTGCGTTCCAGCGGGGCCAGAGCCGGATCGTCGAGGGTTGCACTTGTTGCAGGAAGCGGACCAAGCCGCGGAGCTGCTCTCGAACGCAGGCTTCTCGGATCTGGCGACGAAGGCCCTCGACGACGCTGTCCGGATCATCGCGGGGGATGGATCGAAAGAAGTTGATGTCCTGAAGCTTTTGCTCCAAGAGCAAGAGGAGTCGCGGGTTGTCGATGACCTTTGTGACCTCGTCCTCTCCGAGCGCCTCGACGATTTTTGCTTCGCTTACTGGTAGAGAGAGGATCGTTAGACACTCGATCTTGGCCCGATACACCTCAAGAGGATCGACTCCGCTCTCTCTACCCTCCCACTCGATCTCGCGCACGGCTGACGAGACGCGCGCGAGGGGATCGAAGGGAAAAGCTGTCTCCTGGACGACGCAGATCTCCTTGAGCGCAGCCTTCTTCTGTTCGAGGTCGTATCCGACGTTGAACACGCCTCGATCGACTCCAAAGAAGGTGACAAAGTCTCGTGGTCTGGCGATGATGATGGATCGGTAGGCGAGCGGGAGGGCGAGAGCTCGGAACCTTTTGGACGCGAGGAGGAGAGAGGCGGCATCCTTGGCTGACGAGAGGGGCGACTTGAACGGCGAGGATGGCTCGGTGGTGTATCCGAGGGCGAGCTTGAAGATCTCTGTGAGGATCTCGACAGGGAAGGACGGCCTGGTCATTGTTGGGGACGGCGGAGGTGCGTTGGGGACGGGTTGCTCCGACAGCTTGAGATCCGGAGGAGGGCCGACTTGTTCAGTCAAAGTGCGCCTTTGATGTCGTGAAGCCGACGACTGTTGACGCACGGTGGATGGGATGTGGGTCCGGAGGCGGGCTAGGAAGAAAGATGGAGGTCGTAAACGTCGAGAGTCAGAGACCGAAGTGATGAGCTTCGCTCCCTCCTCTACCTCTGCCGAGGAGCTCGCAACCACAGCCCTCCACTTTTGTCGGGCCTCTTCGCCCGCAGACCCTCAACCCACGTCAGCACCTGGAACTGCTCTCAGCTGCTCAAAGGGATGCTGGGCGAGATCTTGCTGCACTGTGACCCTTCCACGCTCGCCGCTGCGAGTAGGGTGAGCTTCCGTTGGCTCGAGTGCGCGTCCTCGCTCCTGTGCGAGGACATCTCCCTCAAGGATGAGCTCTCTCTCGCCTTGTTGCTTCGTGTACCTGTGGGCAGGCTTCTTGCTCCCGATCAACAATGACTTCGGTAGCTAACCTACCATCTCTCGCCCCATGCAGCATCCGGCCTCCCATCCCGCCTTTGACTCTCTCGACCCCTCGTTCCAGGACGCCTTCCCAGACGGCTTCCCCGTTCCACCACCATCTCAGCCGACTCGAATCAGTCCCTACACATCCCCCTCGCTGATCCACTCGCTCACCTACACCGGAATCTCCCATCTCCGACTCCGCCCGCTCAACTACCTCGTCTCCCTCTCATCTGCCACCTTGCCCGCCCGACTCAATTTGCCCGTCCTCCACATCTCCGTCCCTCCCCTTCCTCATGCTCCAGGGAGAGCAAATCCACCCAACATCGCCAGGATGATGGCCCTCCTCGATCCAGAAACGTTCATCGTCACTCAGCGGCACCACTCCCCCACCGATGACGCTCCACTGACCATCGGCATCGGTCTCCGAGACGAACTCCTCCTCTGGTCTTAAACCTCCAACAAAGGCTGGACCCCGCAAAAGCCGTGGTCTCGCCTCAGGACGGTCATCGTCAGCAACATTGAACTCCTCAACCTTGGTCCGTGCCTCTCGCCCAGCTTCGACTCGGCCAAGCCGAGAGGGGCTGCCCCTCGCGTTCGATACATCGCCGACCTTCGCTGGTGCGGGGGACCAGCAGACGAGTACGACGAGTTCCGCTTGAGGGCGTACGAGGCCGTGCGTGCTTCTGTCGCTGGTGAGGATCCCGCAAAGAGGCTGGACGTAAGGGCGTGGGTCGAGACGGAAGAGGAGAGACGCAGCGTGCTGCAGACACCGGAAGGGGAGCTGATAAGTGCAGGTCGGATCCCGAGGGAGAACGTGGTGGTTCCTTCGAAGAGGGTGGTGGCGTGGCTGGAGGAGCTGAGGGCCGCTGGGAGTGGTTGGAGGAGGATGGACCGGGCTGTACTGGACGAGGTCAGGTTGAAGTAATCGAGACGATTGTTGTTGTATGCTCAAGAAGAGCGAAAGGTCGATGGAAGGAGTGAACGGGAGGCGGATGGATGGTTGACTGATCTCATGAGATCGAGAGAAGCGACGAGGGGAGCGTTGAGCTTCGCGCTCCTCCCTTTCTGTTGAACAGCTCGCAACGACATCGACCCCACAACCTTGCCCCACTGGACCCGCTATGAACCATGACTCGGCCGCTGTCTCGTTACCACGCTTTCCGCTTGAGCTGCTGCACGAGATTTTCTCGCACTGCGACCCTGACACGCTCGCGGTCGTGTGCGCGTTGAGCTCGGCCTGTCTCGAGCTCGCCTCGCCCTTGCTGTACGAAGACATCAACATCGATGATGACTTGTCTCTCGCCATGCTACTTCGCGTACCGGTCAGTCTCAGATCTCGATGTCCAGCATGCTCCGCAGAGGCTGACTGGTTCTCTTTTCCCCCCTGCAGCACCCGCTCTCTCACCCAGCCTTGGACCCGCTCGACTCCGCCTTTAAGACCACCTACCCTCGCGGCTTCCCCGTCCCATCTTCACCTTCTTTGGCGCGGCTATCGGTATACACCTCCCGCACCCTGATCCATTCGCTCACCTACACCGGTCTTTCTACTCTCCATCGCCGACCGCTCGACTACCTCATCTCCCTCTCGTCCTCCACCTTGCCCGCCCGCCTAGCCCTCCCAATCCTCCACCTTTCCCTCCCACCCCTTCCAATTCACTCTCTCACCAGTAGAACCGGCTTTGTCTCCAACATCGCCCGGCTGATGGCCCTCCTCGACCCCGAAACCCTCATCGCGACCCAACGCTACCCGACCGTCGCCGATCTCCCCGTGCACGACCCGACAGCCTTGTCCCTCGCCAACGAGCTCAAGCTCTGGTCCTTCAAGTCCAACAAGGACTGGGCTCCCCAACGACCTTGGACCCGTCTCAAGACCGTCATCGTAGGCAAACGCGTCAGGCTCCGCAACCTCGGCGCGTGCATCCAGCCGTCTCGGGACAGTCCGACTTTGTGCGTGCGGTATATCGAGGACCTTCGTTTCACCGGGTCGTACTCGGGCTCGGACATAGCAGAAGGATTCGATCAGATCCGGTCGGACCTGTACGAGGACGTGGTGTATGATTACCCGGACGACGAGCAGGATCCAGACGCGGAGAGGTTGGACGTGCGAGCTTGGGTCGATACGGAGGAGATCAGACGGATCGTGCTGGACACGCCCAAGGAGGAGCGAAGTTGCTCGGCTGATGTGCTGGAGGAAGATGTGATAGTCCCATCGAAGCGGGTGGCGGCTTCCTTGGAGGAGTTGAGGTTCGCGGGGCATGGCCGGAGGAGGGCAATGGACCGAGTCGCGCTCAAAGAAGTCATAGCGAGATGATCATCGTTGGTCTGGCTATGCGAGATGTGAAAGTCTGGTGGAAGACACATCACACATCAGAAATCATGAAAGAAAGAGAGAGAGCGCTGTGACATCTAGAGCTTCGGAACTTCGAACAGCACGTAGTCGAGCCACTCCTCCTCCATCACTCCTGCCCACTCGCCGCCAATCTCCTCTCCGCCTGCAGCACCCGAGTTCTTTGAGCCCTTGCCTTTGGGCCGGCGCGAAGGGTCGGATGCGGAGGAGAGGTAGGAGTAGTGGGTCGAGAGCGCCTTGAGCAGCTTCGTCGAGTTCTTCGTGTCGGGCTAGAGGCGAAGAAGGAGATCAGTATCTGTGGACATAGCGGAGTGGAAGAGCGTAGGAAGGCAGGACTGACCTTGACGGCGACGGCGGCGTACTCTGCTGGCAGACCGTACCGCAGGACGGACTCGACGTACAGACGGACGACCTTGAGGTGAACGAGCAGCTTGAACGCCTCCGAAAAGTTTGTTCGAGACAAGCGGAGTAGGTCGGCCTAGTCGAGCAGGGAGAGCGATGTCAGTCTTGGCCTCAGGGACAAGCAGAAGAGCAAACGAGATGGCTGGACTGACCCAGAGCTCCCTCTCCTCGACGGCGGCGTTCTCCAGATCCTTCTTCTGCTTGAGGATCGCACTCTCATCGTATGTGAAGTCACGAAGGATGAACCTGTGCCAAAGGAAGAACAGGTCAGTGAGCGGATCGATCGTGCTCGAAAGGGAGGCATCTAGTGGACGCACTTGTTCTCCCTGCACTTCTGCGCAAACTCGTCCTTGTACTTCTTGAAGATGGTCACCGACTGCAGTGTGAAGTCCTCGTCAGAAGAGATCTTACTGGACGTGTGTACAAAACAGGTCAGTCCAGAATGCATCGACGGGAACGTCTTCTCAAGGTAGGGATCACTCACGCTGACGACCTCGGAACGACCATCGTGCACAGCCTCTCGTATTTTGCGGTCCAGTCCTTCTGAAGGTTACTGAACAGGGTAAGGCGGCCGACGATCAGCTCTCTTTTGAAAATGTCCCCTTAACGCTAAAGAGGGGGCCAGACTCACTTGGGCACGGCCACGAGCAGCGTCTCCATGAACTCCGAGTCGCCGGTCGTAAAGTCCTCCTTGTGAACGATGTCTCCCAATGAGCGGGTGGCAAGGTTTCCGCTGCGTGTCGATTCGGGGACCGAGGTCAGCTTGACGGACGAAGGCGATGGCCGAATCAGGGCAATGCAAGGCGGCCACTCACGTCATCTTCCTCTGCATGGCTGTGAGGGATCCCTTTGCGAGGTTGTATGCCTGGAGTCTCCCCTTCTGGATGTTGTCTATCGAGTTCATCTCCTTGATGAGGGCCTCGAGGACGTCGGTCACCTTCCCAGAGTCTCCCCATCTCCCTCGGTCCCACCTCCACCCGGACCCGTCAGACGGGAAGATGTACTCCTCCAGAGGTCGATCGTTCACCTGAGCGGTCAATCGAACGAGTCAGAAGAGTTGGCATGATCAGCGTCCGGCCATTGGAAGTCCAGAGAGAGAGCCCCTCTCAGGCGTGAGCTCGACGGCTGGTCCGTCCCTGACCCTCCTCCAGCCACCGCCCTGTCCAGAGAGTCCCAGCCTATCACTCGATGTCAACCTCAAACGAGGACGTACCCTCGTGTGGAGCTCGAGCTTCTGTTGGTCGTCGTTGAGGAGGGAGCGGAGGGTGTCGAGCAGCTTGGAGACCGTCTGGGTGAAGAACGTGTCTTGTTTCGGCAGGTAGTCCGATAGCGTCAGAAGAGAGGACAGCGTCCCAGACTGTAGGATAGCGTGGGATAGAGGGGAGGCAGGTCAGCTCGCTGGCCGTAGTCAGCAGACGAGGCCCGAGGGACGATGGAGGGGTCAGGTCAGGCAGGGGCCCGAAGAGCCTCAGCTCGACCGGACGAGACCAACAAGACCATGCTAGAAGCATGCAGGTGTATGGTAGATGACTAGTCTACAGCTGTGCCGGGCGTTGCCGCTGGAGCTGCGTCGGACCTCGTGGGCGAGCTGGAGCCTAACGAGGGAAGGACGGAGGGGTGCGTACCTTGAGAGCAGGCACCTCGACGGCCCCGACACCACGAGCTCCCACAACAGGCTCAACAGCAGGCTTCAGATCCGACAGCGTGCGTGACGCATCGTGGTCGACGAGAGGGGACGAGACGAGCCAGAAGGCCAGACTGGAGACACGACAAGCGAGGGACACCAGTGAGGCCGTCAGCGATGAGCTCAACGTCAGACAGGCCTGTCGATTCATTGACCAGCTTCCCTCGGCTCTGTCTATGCGATCGATATTGGTGGCTGTACTGACTCTGAAGGCATGTCGGAAGGCGTGCGAGGAGGGAAGAGAGTGGGTGGGGGATGGGGGCGTGAGCTCACGTCGGGCTCCCCCCTCGGCAGCGGCCTCCTGCGCGCCTCTTGCCTTTTCGACCGCCCTGGGCTGGGTTCCCTCCTCACACCCACCTTCTCCTCAGCATGTCCAACCTTACCCACCCCGCTATCGTCGGTAAGCAGACAGTCCACGCATCAAGCACGCCCGCGAGCTCTTTAGTCCGGCGGGGGACGCTCCGGCGGTTGTGGACGAACGTTGGCTGATTTTTGGGTTGGCTTCGTTTGATCGTCTCCCAGACGGATGGTTCCGAGAGATCTCGGACCAGTGGCCTGGTAAGTCAAGTCTCCGTCGATATGCTCAAATATCGAAACCTTCTTGGGCTGGCTGGGCGTAGTAGAGCGAGCTGCAGGAGGAGAGGAGATGTTGGCAGGCGCTTGTCGAGCGAGCTCACAGTCGGAACGCTCTGCCGCCAAACATGGTGCAGGTGCTCAGCAGCAAGCGCCGGCTTCATTCCTGAGCCAGTACGACGCTCTGCGAGGTCTGAGCTACTCTCATCAGCATCTGAAGTTGCTCAGGAGGTTGTCGAGGCGCTTTGGCGACTCTGCCCCGCCCGCCTAGACCGGATGCCGACCCTCGTCCTGCGTTCCGATACGTCCGGACCCGCTTTCACTTGCCTCGACTGACTCCCTACTGATGTACTTCTCCGCAAATAGGCCAGGCCATGACCATCAAGTGAGTAGGCATCCGCTCTTGTCGGACATGTGCGTCCCCCGAGTCGGACGGTGAGCTCGAGCTGACCTCTTCGCTTGTCTGCGCTCTCGTCTGCAGGGTCAACAAGATCCTGCACATGGAGAAGTCGCTCTTCCAGGACGTGCTCGTGTTTGAGTCTGCCACGTACGGAAACGTGCTCATCCTCGACGGAGTCGTCCAGGCTACGGAGCGAGACGAGTTCTCGTACCAGGAGATGATCACCCACATCCCGATGGCCTCGCACCCCAACCCGAGGCACGTGCTCGTCGTCGGAGGAGGAGACGGAGGAGTCATCCGGGAGGTGCTCAAGCACGAGTCGGTCGAGTCGGTCGTGCTCGTCGACATTGACGAGGCCGTCCCCCGAGTGTCAAAGATGTTCCTCCCCGGCATGGCCGACGTGCTCTCCCACCCCAAGGTGACCGTCCACATCGCCGACGGGTTCAAGTACCTGCCCACCGTCGAGAACTCGTTCGACGTCATCATCACCGACTCGTCGGACCCCGTCGGACCGGCCGCGTCCCTGTTCGAGGCCCCGTACTTTACCCTGATGAAGAAGGCCCTCAAGGAGGGAGGATCGCTCTCGACCCAGGGAGAGTCGCTCTGGCTTCACCTGCCGTTGATTAAGGACCTCCGAACCATGACCAAGCACCTGTTCCCCGTGTCCGAGTATGCGTTCACCACGATCCCGACCTACCCGTCCGGACAGATTGGATTCGTCGTCTGCTCAAAGGACGAGAACCGAAAGGTCTCGGTCCCTGTGCGAGAGGTCCCCAACTGCCGATACTACAACTCCAAGGTCCACCAGGCCGCGTTTGTGCTCCCCGAGTTCGGACGAGCCATGATTGAGGAGGGCAAGGACCTGCTCAACAACTTCGGAGGAGTCAACACCGCCAAGCTGTCGGCTGAGAAGGCCGCCGCCGAGAAGGCTGCCGGAGACAAGAAGAAGGTCCTCCTCCTCGGATCCGGATTCGTCGCCGGACCTGCTGCCGAGTACATCACCCGAAAGGGCAATGCGCTCACGATCGCCTGCCGAACGCTCGCCACCGCCGAGGGACTCGCCGCCACTATCCCCGGATCCACCCCCGTCTCGATCGACGTCTCCAACGCCGCTGAGCTCGACAAGCTCGTCGGACAGCACGACCTCGTCGTCTCGCTCATCCCCTACACGTACCACGCGCTCGTCATCGAGTCTGCGATCCGCAACAAGAACGTCAACGTTGTCACGACCTCGTACGTGTCTGACGCGATGAAGGCGCTCCACCAGAAGGCGGTCGACGCCAACGTGCTCGTGTTCAACGAGATTGGACTCGACCCTGGAATCGACCACCTGTGGGCCGTCAAGACGTTCGCCGAGGTCAAGGCTGCCGGTGGCAAGGTCAAGGAGTTCCTCTCGTACTGCGGAGGTCTCCCCGCGCCAGAGTGCTCAAACAACCCGCTCGGGTACAAGTTTTCGTGGTCCTCGCGAGGAGTCCTCCTCGCGCTCGGCAACACTGCCAAGTACCAGAAGGACGGAAAGACGGTCGAGGTCAACGGCAAGGAGCTCATGAACGTTGCCCAGCCGTACTTCATCTCGCCCGCGTTTGGCTTTGTCGCGTACCCGAACCGAGACTCGACCTCGTTCCTCGAGGCGTACGGCATCCAGGACGCCGAGACGTGCATCCGAGGAACGCTCCGATACCAGGGATTCCCCCAGGTGATTGCCGCGTTCGTCGAGATGGGCTTCCTCAACGACACCGAGGTCGACTACGTCAAGAAGGGAGGCAACGCCCTCCCCTGGGTCGAGGTCACCGCCAAGGCCATCGGAGCGAACGAGGCCACCGAGGAGTCGATCATCGAGAAGCTCTCGTCGCTCAAGGCGTTCGAGGGAGCCGAGCTCCGATCGCAGCTGCTCTCCAAGCTTCGACGACTGGGTCTGTTCTCGTCCAAGAAGGTGACCCCTCGGGGCAACTTGCTCGACACCCTGTGCGCCACCCTCGAGGAGGAGTGCAAGTACGCCGACGGAGAGCGAGACCTCGTCATGCTCCAGCACAAGTTTGTCGTCGAGCGAAAGGACGGAAAGATCGAGACGCTCACCTCGACCATGGAGGCGTACGGTTCGTCGACCGGAGGACCGTCCGCGATGGCGTTCACTGTCGGAGTGCCGTGTGGAGTGGCCGTGCAGGCTATCCTGGACGGTGTCATCACCAAGAAGGGTGTGCAGCAGCCGTACGACGAGGAGGTCAGTGCTTCGTCCTCCGTCCCGGTTTTCATCCATGTGTATCGCAAATCGCTGACTTGTTTCCTGTTGCATACATTTTTCGTCCCTTTCCAGACCTGCGCTATCCTGCGAGCCGAGCTCGAGAAGGAGGGCATCACTATGAAGGAGGAGACCATCTAGATAGACTAGCGAGAAGAGGAAACAGGGGTCATAGACTGGAGGCTTTGAGATGTATTCTGTCTTTGTCATACCTCGGCGACCTTTGTGCAAGCAAGTCAGCATGGCAAGAACAACCTCTGTCAATCTAGCTTCTCGCTCAGCATACAGGCGGGGAAAGAGCGCGAACGACGGCGGTTTGTGGGCAGGGTCGGCGGCGGGTGTTGAGGCCGAGGTCTACTAACCTTTTTGTTGCTTCAAGGACCTGGTCGTGGCACAGGGGTGATATGACCACGAAGAGAAATCTCTTCTCATGTATAGAGACTCATGAACATAGTGAGCTTGACATCTAGTGAGGAACGCGATGGACGTCCTCACGACTGATAGGTCAAAATAGACCAGGCTGGCGTCTCCTACCCTCTTGCGCTGGCCCTCTTCCTGCCTGATCTCGAGGCTGCAGCAGTACTGTCCTCGGATGCGACGGCGGTCTGACGGATGGCTCTCTTTGACCTAGATACCCGTCTGAGACGGCAGCGGACTGGCGGGCCTGGTCTCCGGTCGGGGATGAGGAGGTGACCGAGCCTGTCTGTCGATCGGCTTACAACACTGACGAGAACTCCGAGAAGCCGGGGCTCTTTCTTTCGAGCAGCTCGCTCCCTCCTTCCTCTTCTCGCCAGCAACCACCACCTTACCAACCTCGACGAATCGACCAGTTCTCTTTGACGATGCAGCCCCACTCTTCCGCGTCGTCTGACGATACGCAGGTGGACCACCAGACGCACGCGCCCACCTCCAAGGAGGACGAGCACCGTCCGATCGAGCCGTTGGGCAACATTCAGAGAAGGGAGTCGGTCGTCCGTCGGTACGATGGCTACGGACCCCAAGGGAACGGAGCTAGGGACGCTGTGAGTACATGCCGTCTCCGACCGAGAGGACGCGCTCAGAGGGAGGACTGGCGGAGCGGAGGGGATCGGCCATGGAGCGAGAGCTCGCAGAGCTCAGCTTGAGGATGAGTCGCAGGCGTCTTTTTTGTCTGATGGACTGGGTGGAGGGTGCTCGATGTTCAGTCCGGACCGGGGGTATGCATAGCGCATGAGAGGGAACCAGGACGGGGTCGAGGTCATTGGGGCCGTGCGTGCAGACCTGAGGCTCGTCAGCTCAGAGCCGGACGTCAGCTCGTCCCCCTCTCCTGGGTGGCCTGCACGAGGTCCGCCTCCTTGCTCCTGAGCCAATCTCGCACTCTCTTGAAGCGTATCAACAGCACATGCCCGACTTTGAGCACAGTTCACTGACTCGGCATCCTCCGACCTCGTCTCCCCCACCTGTCTCTGTCCGACCTCAGGGTGAGGATGTGCCCGACCGACCCACCCAGGGAGGCAAACCCCAAAAGTTTACGCACGGCTTCTTTGACAACGAGGTCACCCCACTTCGAAAAGTCTACTTTAAAATAGTGGGATCGATGACGGTCCTCACGATCCTCGTCAGTTCAGCTCTCGCCCTCGTGTGCTGTTCACCGCTCCCCCGATGTGCCCGAGCTGACGTTCGTCCGATCCGCTCTTGCTCCCTCCAGGTCATGTGGGCTGCTCTGTCGTACTACTGGGGCTCTTTGTGGGTCCAGAAGGAGAACGCACACCGTCTGCGCGCGTGGGTGATCGACTACGACAACAACTCGGCCGTC
Organism: Mrakia hoshinonis; assembly: GCA_036245725.1. Taxonomy (NCBI): domain Eukaryota; kingdom Fungi; phylum Basidiomycota; class Tremellomycetes; order Cystofilobasidiales; family Mrakiaceae; genus Mrakia; species Mrakia hoshinonis. The sequence continues at coordinate 86,004 of BTPH01000005.1, forward strand.
TCGAGGGCCGTCTTCACCGCCATCGACGCGTCAAACGCAGGAGGATTCCCGCATCTCGGGTGGGAGGTCGTGTCAGGCGACAAGTACAGCACAATCGACAAGGTCAGGGAGCTGCTCGTGGACGAGAAGGCGTGGGCAGCAGTCACGAGTGAGTACCGTTCCAGCTCGAGGTCGTTCGCTCTCGCTGGTCAGGGATCATCTGCTGACGTCGTCTGTCTTCCTACCCTCCTCGCTTCAGTCAACGCCGGAGCTGAGGCTGCCCTGCAGACTGCCAGGCAGATCGGAGACTCGACCTACAACGTGAGCTCGCTCTCTCGGGTCCCTCCTGTCGTGCCTCGGTCATCGGTCGCAACCGTCTCCGTCAGCTGACTCTTCTTGGTCAATCACCGTCTTTTAGGGTTCAACGGCTGTCACCACCCTCTACGTCCAGGCTCGCAATGAGCTCGCGGCAGGAAACTACATTGTCCCTCAGTTCACGGCCGTCATCGGCCAGGCTCTCACAAAGGTGTCGGCCCAGAGCATCGGACAGTAGTCAGTCCGCGTCGCGTCTCTGCTCGTGGCTCATTCGACGGCTGACTGTTCCTTTCCTGTGCGCCACAGCATCTCTGCCCAGTCCGGTAACCAGACTGCGATGAACCTGCTCGCTCAGGCGCCGATGACGGTCTCGAACGGGTACGGCTACACGATGGACAACCTGCGACCGTACACCGCGTCAGTCTCCATATCTCTGTATCTCCCTTGACTTTAGACTGACATCGCTGTGTCCGCGTCTCCTAGCACTGTCGCAACCGCTGTTACTCTGGTCGGTCTCATCTACCTGCTCGTGCTCTCATTCGTGCAGACGATGGTCAACGACGCCGCCCGAGCCGTCATCGGCCCTTACCTCCGGACGCGCAACTACATCTTCCTCCGACTGATCGTACCTATTTGCAACTACTTGTTAGTGCTGCCTGACCTCTCGTTCTACTTTGATTGGAGACTGACCACTCATCATCTCTTGACGCTTCCGCAGCGTCATCTCGTTCTTCTTCGCGATGATCAACCTGCCGTTCAAGGTGCCCTTCGGCGCTGGACCGTTCACCCACGCCGGAGGGTTCTTCCTGTGGTGGTGCTTCTGTTGGTTCGGAAGTGAGTTGCCACCTTCGCAATGCCCCCC
>BTPH01000005.1:87185-115267 GCA_036245725.1 Mrakia hoshinonis
GGCTAACTGATCATGTGACCCTTCTTCACAGTGATGGCCCTTGGACTCGCCACCGAGGCGATGATCACCCTTCTCACCCCCAAGTTTATCTCCTTCTTCCTCATGTGGGTCCAGATCTTATTCCTCTGCGTCTATGTCTCCCTTTCCGTCCTGACATCTCTACCTCTTTGTCTGCTCTCTCAGCGTCCTCATCGTCGTCAACGTCTCGGAGACCTCTGTCCCTATCCCTCTCTCGGGCTCGTACATCTACCGAGTCGGGTACGGGCTTCCCTTTTGGAACCTGTCGCAAGCCGTCCGAACCGTTCGTCCCGCGTCGCGCTTCCTCGAGTCGCCTCCTTTCGCTCGCTCACGCGTTCTCCTTCACTTCTCTTCGCCCCCAGATCATCTTCAACACGAAGAACGAGCTCGGACAGAACTTCGGGGTGTTGTGTTTCTGGGGCAAGTATTTCCTTCTCTCGCTCAATCCACAAATCCTGGCCTCTTTGACTGACCTGCTCTTGAACCGTGCCCATTCACAGTTGTGCTCAGCTGCTGCACCATCACGCTCTTCACCATCCTCATGCGCCGAGGAGAGCAAAAGGAGCACGACAAGAAGGCAGCAGAGGGCAAAGACGACACCGAGAAGAGCGGCAAGCAGTTGGGCGAGAGCGTGTAGTCTAACGGGTCCGATCTTAGGAAGACGGCGGGCAGAGGAGAGCAGAGTAGGGGGAGCGGAGGAGGGAAGAGACCGTATAGACCGCATAGCCTTCTGTTTACCGCATAGCCTTCTGTTTACGAAGTTAATCTCATGTATCAGTATCGAGCGTGTACATCATCCTGCTCTCAGTCTTCCACCTGGCGAAAGAAAGACACGATCGACGCTACCGACAACCGCGTCACTCTCTCAGCCGAACCCGCCTCTCGCGTTCCCCCGACCCCCGGCCTCGCCTCGCCCGACACCGACGGCCCATCCCTTCATCCAACCATGGCTCCCTCCCCCCGCATGCGTCTCCGCTCAGCTCGTCTCCCCGATCTCGACAACACCAATCCCGATCCACACCCTATCAACGCCGAAGCCGGCCCGTCCGTCCCTTCGACACCACGCAAGTCCAAAGGCGGAGGAGGCGGGAGCGAGCTCAGACGCGTCCCGTCAAAGTCAAAGCTCAACCTTGCCGTCGTTGGCTCCCGACCGCGGAAGGCGAGTGGGCGAGCGAGGAGGGAAGGGACGGCTGGGGAGGAGAGTGGGAATGAGAGTGAGGGTGCTGGCGGGAGTGCTCGGAGAGGGGTGCTGAGGAGTGGGACTGGGAGCAGGGGGAGGGGAGGCAGAGGAGGGCGGGTGCGCTTCAAGGGGGGGCGAAAGTGGGAGAGGATGGACGTGTTGTGTGAGTCCAGCGCGCGCCATTGATACTGCCCGAGCTAGGGACAGGCCCCAGGAGGTCAGATATGAGGAACTGATGAGCTGACTCGATCGCCTTGTCCTCTCCCGTCGACGCGTTCCAGTGGCCATCCTCTGCACGTCCTCCCTCCTCCTTCTCGCCCTGTTCATCTTCCATCTCACCCGCTCCTCTCCCATCACGTCATCCCACTCTCAAGTATCTCCGTATCAAGCTGCCCCACCCCTTGCTCCTCCTCCGCCGCCGCCGCCTACGATACCAACCCCGGCAACACCGACGATCCCACAGCCGCCGATCTCGATGGAGGACAAAGTCAGACTGATTGCAGAGGAACTGGGAGTGTCGCCGGAGGACTTTGTGAGGAGCTTGCAAAGGCTGGGTGGGGAAGGAGAGGAAGAGGGAGAGGAGGACGAGGTTGATGGGTGGACGGGAGAGCTATGAGGTCGGTCTCAAGCGTCATTCGGGAGAGGATGCCAGGTGTCGTGCAGTGATCTATGGTTATGATGTCGTGCTGTCCTGGAGAGAACGAGAGAGCGAGGGCAAATTCTCGCGGACGCGTTCATTCATGATCGCCGTGCGCGCGCGCTCGCGCCCTCCTGCCGCTTGCTTCCCGCCGCGTTCATTGAGCTCGAGCTTCCGATCCAGGACGCGGATCTCCTCGGTCGGCTGGATCATCGCGATGGGCACGTCCTGCAGCTTCCGCTTGGTTGACCCCTTCTCGGCGTCCCGCACATCAGACAGGTCAACCAAACCGGGCAGGGCGTGGGTAAGAAACTCCGACGGGATGCGTGGGCGGAGATCGTTTGTTTCTCTGCAAAGTCGGATCCGATGGTTTGCACTCGTCGTCTGCTGTCGTGAAAAGGGGATGATTGAGCTTTGGTTGAGATTCGTTGATCGTCCCGTATCTGTCCCTCCGAGAGTAGATACATGAGCAGGATCGAGAAGAGGGGTCCCTGCGCCGGTCTGCTTCCGATCCCGACCCGCTGAGGTCACCCTGCGCGCAGCCTTCGTTGCCGAGCGAGCTCAGCGCTCTCTCGCCGTCAGCAAACGGGATCGCCGTGCGTGCGCTCTTCAAACCACCTCGCACAACTTTCCTTCAACGTCAGCTGGCTCGGTCTAGTCATCTTCTGGCGACTACCTCGACCCACTACGCTAGACAATCAGCAACAGGAGACCAGCGGACCCAACGCGTCAGCTTGGTTGACCCGTCTTCCCTTCCGCTGAGCTTCGCCTTGCGAGCTCGTCCCCTCCCTCCCTCCCTCGCCGTCCTCCCACGTCGGGTCGCTCCCCGTCTGTCGCCATGTCGCTCGACGCACCTTCCTTCCGGCGGGATTCGAACCCGATCCTGCAGGATGGCCCTCCTGCTGGTCCTCCGTCCCATCAACCAAAGCAGCAGCCCATGTCGGCCTCGCTCACAGACCAGCACAGGCAGGAGAGCTCGGGCACCGACGACAAGGCAGGAGAGATGGGCGACGACGAGTTCGGAACAGGATCAGCAGAGGGAGCAAGCGGGAGACTTGTGCTCGAACGAGGTGAGTGAATGCGATCTTGTGCAGCTAGAAGGACAGGTTCGGACCTGAGCGCCCGCGCGAGAGGGGGGAATGACGCTGTCGGGGACGAGCTCGACAGCGTGTGGGGTCAGGAGGCGGGCATCAGATTGGGTGTGCATCCTGAGAGGTGGCTACCAGCTCGAGTGGCCTCTGTCTGGCATGTGAGCTCGTGGGCTGAGCTCGAGGGAAGGAAGGCAGGGGCGGGATCTGGTGTCCAAGGACGTGTTTGCCAAGCTGCTCAACGATCCAGTCGGACGAGATCGGTTTCGTGAATGGCTCGTCAAGTCGGGAACGTCGCCAGCGTCACTCGACTCGCTCGACTTCTACAACGACAGCCAGGCCTACCGCAAGTTTCTCGAGGAGTTTCGGCACGTTGGGCTGTCGCTGCATGGTGCGTCCTCCCTCTCACTAACTCACCTGCCTCGCCAAGCCTTGGGATGGAAGCTGACAGTTTATCTCTGCTCGGTCTGACAGAGACGTTCCTGTCGGATGTCGCTCGCCGGCCGGTCGAGTATCTGAGTGGATCGAACGAGGCCGAGTCGTCGTCTGCGGCACTCAAGAGGCAGCAGGCTCACATCGAGTCGAGTCCGTTCGCTCCTGCGGCGGAGAAGGCGCTGGTGGATCTGTATCGGAACGAGTTCGGACCCTTTATCAGGGCAAAGATCGTGAGTCCCCAATCGCGGTCCACGACTACACGTCCAGACGATAGCTGACTCGGTCACTTTCCTCTGTCTGTGCAGGTCGAGCAAGCCAGGGTTCGGCTCGGACTGTTCGCAAGTCCAGCAGAGCGTGGAGACCTTGGAGATGGTCAGTCGTCGATCCGAGTCTCTCTCTGACACGTTGAGCAACCAGGAACTGACCTCGTTCGCTCGTCGCTTGCAGTCTTCTGCCTGACAAACCCCCGACTGCCGGACCATCCGATCGTCATGTGCTCGGCTGGCTTTGTGCGCCTGACAGAATATCCCCGCAATCAAATTATCGGTCGAAATTGTCGGGTCAGTCTCATCTTGAGCGTGTCGTTCCGCCCCGCGATCCGGTCGCTGCCTGCATCCTAACCTATAGCCTGGTCTGCGGCGCAGTTCTTACAAGGCCCGTCTACAAATCCAGAAGCTGTCATGGCCATCAGGACTGCTCTCGAAGCTGGGAAGCCATGTTGCGAGGTGCGTCTTGCCGTGCTAGAGATCATCCTGGACGTCCGCTGACGACTTTGGCTCTGTTTGTCATCTTCTTTGTCACCTCAGATTCTGCTCAACTACAAGCGCTCGGGCGAGCCGTTTCTCAGCCTCCTTTCCATCATCCCTCTCCGATCCTCGTCTGGCCGACTCGATTACTTTCTCGCCGGTCAGGTCAACGTCAGCGCCGCCCTCGCCTCCGCCAAGACGCTTTCGTTCCTTATCTGCGCGGATCAAACGCTGCAGCAAAACGCCCTGGCCCTCGACCGGTCGCATCAGTTCCAAGAGTCGGACCTCCGTCTGTCGAGCGAGGTCGTCGAGTCGGTCGAGTCCCGCATCGGCCACAAGTCGGTCTTCGCAAAGGCACGCACGACACCGTTCGGGTCTGCACCGTCTTGGGCGTCCGGCTCGCGAGGATCGTTGTCCAGTCCAAGTGGCGGTATGCGGTCCGCTGCGAGTGCGTCAGGCTTCTTCAGTAGCGGTGGGAGCGGGCCTGAGAACGGGAGCACGCAGGGGATGAGCGAGGTGCTCAGTCGTCTGCGGGGGACCGGGACGGGCGGGTTCCTCAACGTGACGGGGGGCGAACCGAGTTCGGGTGAGGAGGGAACGACACCAACGCTGGAGAATCCTGGACTGCCGGAAGGTCCGATCGCGGGCCATACGGGTATCTATACCAAGCTGCTTGTCGTGGTGAGTCTTCTATCTGCCAACGCTCGCTCTTTTCGTCATCTGCTGAAGCTCGCTTCTCTCTCCTCCCTTCTAGCGTGCAAGTCGGAAATTAGAGATCCTTTTCGTCACGACCCCTTTACTAGAAATGCTGGGTGAGACATCGACCTCCATCGTCATCGGACTTACCATCATCGACCGATCTGACCATGTCCCCTGTACATCGCTTGTCTTTTCGACCTCCAGGCTATCCTTTTGCAACGCCTCGACAAGCCTACAACTCTCCTCTGCTCAACACCGAGTCAGTTTCATTCTTCTGCTCCCGTCGACGCTCTTGCCTCTTTCAGTCGTGCTGACCGTCCTCTTCCGTGTCTTCCTCCCGCCAGCCTGACCGATCTTCTCGTCCTGCCTACTCGCCACTCAACGAAACAGCTTCACACCCTCGTGCGCACAGTCGTGGTCGAGCAAGAAGTCCCACACAGCATCAAGGCTGGGTTTGCACATTCGCCGTACGGACGACGGAGACCCGGTTTCCGGACAGAGGAAGGAGTCCGTTTCACGATGGGGCTCATCCATCTCACGCCTCTCAGGTACGTCATTTGGCCTGTCTCATTCAAGGGTCGAGACAAGAACTGGGGTGAAAGGCAGACCGGGGAGCGTCGAGACGCGGAAGGAGACGAGCGACCAGGCGAGATAGCCCTCCTGGACACACGCTGACCTCTCCTGCTCTTGCCTCGCTCCCAAACTTCAGAGACGCAGAAGGAGTGGTAGATTGCTTTACCTGTGTCTTTGCGATGTGAGGCGCCTTTTTTTAGACTACTCATCGGGGATATACGATTTTACGTTACGGTACGAAGAGAGCCCCGGACCTTTGCTAGCGCAAGTTGATCGCGAGCCCCAGCCCGCTCGTCTCACACAAGACCAAGTCACGTCTTTCTGCTCGTCTTCGAGGTTTCTCCTTCCGAGTCAATTTTATCACACGGTGACAAACTGCAGCCTCTCTTCCAGCGCTCCCCAATCCATCTTCTTCCGCACGCCCCATCCAAGCTCTCTCTGGAACGTCTCGACCGTCGCAGAGGATGCTAACACATGAGTCCTCCCCTCCGACGGCGGGACCCCCCATCTCTCCATCACCGTACCCTCAGTCGCCCGCTCGATCGCCTCCTTCCTCTCCGCCGACCTCGCCCAGGTGCACGTCATCACATCCTCCGCCCTCTCCCAGCCCTTCTCGTCCTCTCACCACAGGTTCGGGAAGTGCACGTCCTCGTGGATTTGACGGTTGATCTCCGCCCACGTGGGAGCATCCTCGTCGAGATCCGACTCAACTTCAGGAGGAAAGACGACAAACAGCCGGACGGGGACGAGCGGCTGTCACCTCGTCTGGCGCGGCCCGCACGAGCGATGGGGAGGTACCAGCTGAGTCTTGCACCGAGGAGGATCACGTTTCGGAGTCCTATCCCAGGGTGCGTTCCTGATCACAGTGGGTCGGCAGCCGGACCCATCGCTTGTCCTTCGATGCTCGTCCGGCCTGTGCCAGGCTCTCGGTCCGGTCAGGCGCCGCCCGGACGATGAAGGTGAGAGGGTTGAACAGCTTCAAGAACCACTCGGTGTCGAGCGTGTCTTCTATCCACGGTGGAGCAGCAACCATGAGGACGGACAGGTCGAGCACAGGGATGGGCTCGGGTTTCGGTTGTCGGTGTCCATAGACGGAGAGGAAGCGGAACGTGTCGGCTGTTGACGGGTCGGAGAAGCCGGTGTAGGAGAGCGAGTAGATGAGCGAGAGAGTGGTGTAGGATGTGATTCGAGTGGGTGGCGGAGGGAGAGGGATGGGTGGAACATTGCGATAGGTTCCTGCTTCGTAGTAGAGGTCGCCGGGGTCGTGGTCGACGCGCTGAGGACCCGAAAGCAAGCGAGACCTTGTCAGCCTGGGCCTCGGTGGAGAGAGGTTTAGTCTACGATGATGTGCAGACTGACGGGTATGCGTAGCAGAAGAGCAACGGAGTGTCCGTCGTCGAGGGTGATGTCCTCGTACAGGAACTTGGCCGAGAGGGCGAGGCAGTCGAAGCTCGCCCGCGAGACGCGTCCGAGCGTGCGTTGGTCGCAGTGCGAGAAGCTCTCGCCCAGGACCTCGACAGGGAGAGGCACCGACGACCGACGAGACCCCGAGGATCGGCAGACGCGTTCGCGCATGATGATGGCTTGCGTTGGACGAGACGTGGTTGGGGCGTCGGGAGGGAGGCCGGGAATGTTGAGCTCGACCTCTCCTCCCTTCGACGTCGATCGCATCCCCTCCCGCCTCAGCCTCTGTGCTGCCGTCCACAGGCCGAGCATGTCCAATCACACCTTGAACACGTTCAAGAAGACGGCGCCCAGGGCGCTCTGAGCTCGTCCGACGCGCGTGCGAGTGGATGACAGGCCGGCCCACGAGGAGGGCGAGCTCGAGCGCACCGTGCCTGGTCGCTCGTCTCGATCCTGACCGGACAAGCGGACAACCCCAGCCAGCTGGGCAGGCCAGGTTGCAGCTGCAGCCTGTCTAGCTGGGCTCGCTCCTGTGAGTCGATATGTTGATGTTTTTCGATCCGCCTGCGGCCTGATTGCACTCGCTGATGCTCTCCCCCGCTCGTTGGTCCTTTCCCTTGCAGCATCCGCCCCCGCCCGTCAAGCGCACCTACGGCAGGTCCACAGCCCCATTCGTCGTACCTGAACTTGGCATCAGGCTCGACCTCCGAATCGGCGGCCCTCCAAGAGCTGACCCAACACTGTCCGCCGAGGCTCTCTCCTGCTCCCCTCTTTTCCCTCTGCCGGTCCGTTCGGATCAGGCTGACGCTTTCCTTCTTGCTTCCTATCGTGCCGATCCTATACAGCTTATCGAACGGCCACTCTCCTCGTCGCCCGTTCTGGTCGCCTCGGACGCTGGCCGAGGTCACAAGATGGCGCGTCGCCCATCTCCATCCCAACCGACTCGCCACCCTCGTCCCACTCTTGGCCTCGGACATGGATGCCCGCGACACCAAACTTGCACCCTACACCCCTCGAATCGACTATGCGACCCAGGCCGAAATCGCCCACCTTTCTCTCCTCCAACCACGACGTGCTCTTCCTCTCGCGCCCAAGCTCTCTCGCTCTCTCGCACCGAACGCACGCTCTATTTCGCCTCAACGTCGCACACGCACCCGAGCCAACTCTACAAGCTCGTCCACGCACTCAAGCTACTCGAACCAACCATGTCTGCCAACGGCACGACCTCGCAGCTCGCCTCGGCCGGGAACAAGCCCCAGCGGTCTCTCGTTCGCCGAGCGGCTCACAAGGTCAACAAGAGGGTCACCGAGTTCGCAGTGAGTCTTTTGCTACTTCGAGCTCTCTCTTGATGCGACCGTCTCGCTGATGCCTTTTGTCCGCAGTCGTCTGTCTTTGGCCAGTCCTCGCCCAAAGTCGTCCTCCACGAGACCCCAACCATCCACCTCGGAACCGCCTTAGACCCTTTCCACCAGCACGCCCGGCTCGTCCCGTCCTCCTCTCTCGGCGTCGATACCACTCGAACGACGACCAGCTACCACATCAACCGATACTCGCTCTACGACGGGATCACCCTCTTCGTCGCTCCGACCGCCTCTCCCTCCTGCCCTGAGCTCTCGCCGGCGCCATCGCAGTCTACCCTCGCCTCGTCGGACTCGGGATCGGACTCGGACTTGGAGACGCCGACGATCGAGAAGGAAGCTCCCTGCTTCGGCACTGACGCTCAACCTGACTCTGACTCTGACGAGATCGAGATCCGAGCTGACTTTGTTGAGCTGCGAGGAAAAGGTACATCGCTTACATCCCCTGAACCTGCTCCGAACTCATGTGACTTACACTCTCTGTCTCTCTCTCCCTTTGTGCGACTCCTGATCTCTCAGCCGACAAACTTCCCTCGCTTCTCTTCTCCCGACCTGCCCTTGCTCCGACTCCTGCTCCTGCTTCCTTCGCGCCCATCTTCTTCACCTCCGCCTTCGCCTCCTCCTCGGACCCGCTCACTGACTACGACGACTCCACCATCGAGGAGACAAGGACTTGGGGCGGGGACGTGAAGGAGTGGAGGTGGCAAAGGGCGGAGAGGGCTTGCCCTTCCGTTACATACGTCTTTGGTCCGCTCGTTAGGCTTCGCGCTTCTCGTGACTTCCCTTGCTCTTTCAACTCCAGCTAGCCTTTCTTAACCTTCTTGTGTCTCGTGTCTCGTCTCGTCCGTTTCGGCTTTCGTGTTTCGTCTCTAGGTTTTCGTTCTCGGCCTTCGGTTTTCGCTCTGATACACTTCGATATGTTGTCTGTACGGTCTCTTTCTCTCCCTTTGGTCGTTCTGGTTCTGGCTCCATCTTTCTTCTGTAGTCTCTCGTCTCTAGTCCCCGGCTCGCCCTCTCCTCCTACACTTCGATATGTTGTCTGTCCCTTGTTTCTTCCCGTCCGTCTCCGCTCGCGTTTCGTTGATAGTGAACGAATCAAAGAAGCTCGTTCTCGTCTGTCTTTTCTCCAAGTCGCAAAGAGAGGCAGAAGAAAAGGCATGAGAGGTCATAAATCAAAGAATGGGCAACACGTGCCAGTCAAAGCGGAGGGGACCAAAACGTCCAAAGACGGGAAAGTCCAGGAAAGAGCGGCATCTCAAAGGGACTGTGCCAGTCGAACGCAGACGGACCGGAAACGAGGGTGCTGAAGAAGAGGGAAAGAGGATCAGAAGATGGGAAAAGGGGGCGACGAGTGTCGTCGGATGGTGCTGAGCAGGCTTACTGCATACATGAGAGCACAGGGTCAGTCATGAGCAGGGTCGCTACAACAGGAGAAGAACGAGGGACTGACGTGCTTCTCCTCCTTGCCGTGCTCCTTGTAAGGGTCCTCGGGGTGCCACTCCTCGCCGCAGTCCTTGCACTAGGAGTTGGAGCAGATGATACGAAGCCGGATCAGCCCTGAGTCGCACGATCGAGCGGGAGAATGACTGGGATGGAATGAGAAGCTCACGTCGTCGTCCTTCTTGACGTAGGGGAACTGATAACAAGACGATGGCCGAGTCGATCAGCAACTGCGTTGCAGGAGGAAACCGAAGAGATGTGCGCCAAGCTGACCTCAAAGTCCTTCCAGTCGCAGAACTCGACCTCCTTGCAGAGGTACTCTGTAAAACCATGCGTGGATGGGATGAAGCGGGTCAGTCAAACATCGATGAGCGAAGAGCGGTCTGACTGAGAAGAACATACCATACTCCTTGATGCAAAGAATGAACTCGTCGGGCTTGCAGTCATCGTAGTGCTTGGGCTCCTTGTGCTCGGGCTCCTTCCACTCGTCGTACGTCCTCTTGTGGGTCTGCGGCTGCGTGGGCAAGATGGGAGTTGACGGACCCAAGTGACGGTCAGTGAGAGGAAACGACACAGCGGAGACGAGGGGTACAAAAGGGAACTGACCTCCTTCCAGGGCTCCTTGACTTCCTCGTGCTTGGGATCCTTGGGGTCCTCGATCAGGATGCAGACAAAGTCTGGCGGGAGATGGGCAATGAGCGACGAGACGAGCGCGGACGCGTCAGCGCGGGTAGAGCGACGGAGGATAGGACATGCAGACGAGACGTACCCTTCTTCTCGACCTCGATGATGACGACCTCGACCTTGATGTCCTTGAAGTCGACGTCGTAGTCGTACCAGGTCTTCTTGTCGTCCGTTCGGGTGACGAGGTCCTTACCCATCAGCCTCGAGGGGGCGGCAGAGACGAGCGTGGCGAGCGAGAGCACGCCGAGGGCGAACAGCTTAGGGAGGGAGAACATGGCGATGGATCGAGTCGTTGGCTTGTATGTAAGGGTAGGGCGATGGGATGACGAGCAGAGGGATGTGGTTGGAAGTCTGGGCTGAAGCGACGAGACTGGCGTCTTTTGTACCCGAAGGAAGAGGCCCCGAGGGAAGGGCGAGGGACCGAGGAGCGGGAATGCTCAGATCATGTGGCCATGCTAGCAGAGCTCGAGGCAGGTCTTCTGACGAGGTACGGGGTGGGCGAGACCGACAGTGACAGTCGAGGGTCGCCAAGAGCGAGAGGGATGGGAGCGGGACGGGTGCTTGACCAGTCGGATGGACCCCACCAAAGGTTCTGCTCGGGTCCGCGAGGCTTTAGCGTTCGGTAGGATCCATTCAGAGCCGGGGAGCCAAGTCGATGGGCGACGACGAGCGAGGTGACGGGTAAGATCCGTCCGAGCCGAACCGAGCAACAGCGGGAAGCGCAGAGACGTCCAGGATCGGTCCAGTGGGTTCAGCCTTGAGTCTTGTGAGCGAAGGTGTCGGGGCTCAGAGACGTCTGAGAGGGCAAGTCCGATGAGTTGGCTTTTTGTTGCCATCCGATGACGAAGACTGTTTCTCGTCGGATCGGTGTCGAGGGCAAGGGAGGGAAGAGGTGAGCTCGTGACCTTCCTCCGGCCGCTGTCTCTCCCTCGTCCAGCATCGCAACACACAACATGAGCTCCTCATCCGCGTCAAGCTCGTCCCAAGGCGCTTCAGCTCGGTCGTCACGCGATAAGGACTCGTGCGTGCTCATCTCTGTGGTGGTGTCGTCGAGGCACGAGCTCATATGAAGGGACACCGAACGAGCTCACCTGTCTCCCTCCTGTCTGCTGTTGCTCGTCCGTCTGCTTCTGACCGCACATGCTCCCCTCAAACCAGCACAGTGAGTACCACCCTTACGCATTCTTCCCAGTCTGCGAGTCCCGAGAGCTACAAATGTCTCTGCTTCGTCCAGCCCATCTCATCGCTGACCCCCCTCCTTGGCCCCCCTCCCCGGACCAGCCCGCCCATCCTCCCCTTCCCCCCTGGACTGCCCCACCCTTCTTCCCCCACGCAGCCCTCGTCTCCTTCCTCCTCCTCTTCCAAGCCCTCACAGCCTTCACTCCCTCCACCTTCCGCTCCTCCTCCTCTTTCCCACTCTCCCTCTTCGTCGCGCTCAGGGAAACCCTTGGCCTGCGCGTCATCAAGGCGAGCTATGCGTTCCTCGTCGTTGCGCATGTCGGAGAGGCGGTCTGGTTTGGAGTGAGGTTGTGGAAGAGGGGTGTGAGGCGGGAGAACTTGAGGAACTTTGTTGGGGTGACGTTGGCGGGGGGGTTGGTGGTTGCGTGAGTCTTTGGGCTGTCTTTTCTTGGAACATGGTGAGGTGAGAGGAAGATTAGGGGCTGACAAGAGATCGTCGGACTTGTCTTTGATTTGATACAGCGGGCCGCACTACAAGCGTCGTGAGTTTATGACCAGTCTCCAGCCTCGTCGCTGCTTTTGAGCTATCGCTCATCCCTGACTCTCCCTCCTTACTCCGTTCCTTGCACTCACTCAGAGGTGGAGATTGCACGGAAGCGCGAAAGCGAGAAGGCTCGGTAATCTTTGTTGCGCCCGCGAAGACGTTTTTGATAGAGCGCGTAGACCCGACTGATCGGCGTGACTTGCATGCGCCAGCAGTCGGGTGGATGTAGAAGAATCATGGTTGAGATCAGAGTACGGGAAGACGAAGAGCGAGAGGCAAAAGGTATAGCCCAAGACGAGAGAAAGAAAGACAAAGAGGAGAGGGGGCATACGGGTCGTGAGAGAAAAAACCTATAGAGAAGGGCAGATCTGCCTGGAGACGAGTACAGTGAAGACAACAGGAGACAGCGGAAAGGTACACTACTCGCGTCTACCAGCCAGTGCCGGTTTCCATGGCCATCTCCTCGTTCCACCCGTACGCCGCGAGAGCACCGACGGTGGCGACGGAGCCGGCGAGAGCTCCGAGCAGGAACGTGCCGAGTCCGCTTCGGGCCTTCTTCTTGACGGGCTCCTGAGCGACCATTGTCGGAGCATCACCGACGGCGGGCGTGGTCTGGACGGCAGACTGCACTTGGGCGGGTGCGGCGAGAGTCTGTGTGCTGGCGGAAGCGACAACAGGTTCCTCGATCTCCTCCTCGATGCGCTTTCGCTTGCCTGGACCAGAAGAGCAGAATCAAGTCAGTCTTCAGCCATTCGCATGAGTCTGGGATGTACGAACCGAGACTGGAAGACAGCATGTCGGTGCACTGTAGCGGAAAAGGAGGCGGAGCGACCGTCAGCAAACGGGATGTCACAGACGCCCTGGAAGTGAGAAGGCTGAATGAACCTTCTGGACATGCTGCTCAAGCTCGTGAACCTTTTCGTTGACGCCCTCAATCTGCTCGCCAATCATCTTGACCTTGCTGGCGTCGGCACTGGCAGCAGGCTCTGCTAAGAGAGAAAGGCCCAGAGGTCAGATCGACGAAGCGAGGGTGTTGCGCGGATGGTTTCACTCACCAGGCTCCTTGTCCTCGCTCGCCTTAGCTGCGTTCATCGGTTCCTCCTCGTCTGCGTGGTCCTGGCCTGTGAGCGACAGCGCATCCGCGAGAACCTGCGAGCTCTTTGGTCGAACCTCTCGCGGCAAAGGCAGAGCGAGTTCCAGAACCTCCGCCTTGGGCACGACAACGTCCTCGACAGGCTCGACCTTACTGACGACAATGTTCCGCGCGGGAGAAGACGGCCCGGCCGAGGTTGCTCGGTTGTTGCTGAAGTAGCTGAGGATCGGGAGGTGCTTCTTTGTCGACGCCGGCGGGGCATCGATGGCAATGACCGAGTCGTCCGACGAGCTCTCTGCATCCGACAGCGAGCTGTCCGCGTCAGACTCTGAGTCGGAGACGAGGTCGAGCATGATGGGCGCCATCGACACCGAGGCAGGACCCTCCCCGTCCGAAAAGTTCGCGATGGGATCGGTCTCATCCTCGACGTCGTCGTCGTCGTCCAAGAGCTGCAACCAGAACAAGAGTCAGCGTCAGCATACGAGAGAGAAGAAAGCCGAGGCCAGAGGTACGAGACTCACCTCCTCATCCGATGCCTTGGACGAACTGTCCTCGCTGGACCTCGAAGACTCGCCGTCGTCACTTCCATCGAGGACCATCGCGTCCTCGGAGTCCTCGTCGCCTTCGGAGCCAGAGACGACTCTGACGGGCATGTCCTCGTCCGAGGCTGACTCGGACGCAATGGGATCGTCGTGCTCGTCTCTACTGATAGCGTCTCCGCTGACGTCCGCCTCCAGAGTCACGTACGGGTTGCCAAACTCGATGGCGATGGCGACATCTTCTCCCTCGTCGCTGTAGTCCGGCATCGAAGCGATCCTGTCGATCGACTGCTGGACAGAGGCCGGCCCTGTCGACCTCGACATGACCCGGATCTTCCTCTGGAGTCGCTCCCTCCTCTTGAGCACCGGGTTGAGGGCAGCGGTCTTCCCGGGTGAGGCCGACCCGGACAGCTTGCGAGCAAACTCGATCGGGGCAAAAGGCGGAGGCGAGGGAGCGGACTACGCGGGAGGGAGAAAGAAAACTTGTGAGAAGGGAAGGGCGAGACTGGGCGGACTCGATCAAGACTGACTTTTTGGATCCACGTGTCTTCAACGTCTTCCGTTCCGCCAAGAACCCAATCCTCAGCGTCAATCTGTCGTGGTGGAGAAGGAGAAAGCCAGGACAAATTTGAGCTCGATAAAGCTGGTCGGCCTAACGAGGATGCGACTTACCTCCCTCTCTGGGTTCGCGCGAGGAAGCGCTCTGATGGGAGGCCCCGGCCTCTGTCGGCTGTCGAGCTTGAGCTTGAGCTTGAGCCTGTCCTTAAGCGCCTTCTCCTTCCTCACCGACGCGTCTCTGTCGCTTGGTCGACCGCCAAACTGGATCTCGGTCTCTGAAGGCGCCTCATCGTCGGATCCCTGCCTACCGACATTGAGCGGTCCGAGTCCTCTTCGGTCGGCACCGCTCGAGGCGAAGCTGGCCGACCTCGACTTGACGAACATGTCGACTCCCGAGGTGGATGGCTTCTGCGGGCCTGTCGGATTCTCGTCGTGGTTGAGGATGAGATCAAACACTCCGCCTCTGTACGGCACGTGGGGCGTCCAAACTCGATCCGCCGTCTTCGCCCAGGCGGGAGGTGCGGGCAGGTCCACCTTGACCTCCTCTGGCTCATCCTCGATTCTCGCGACTGAAGCAGGAGCCGGGATAGCGTCGATGTCCGGCGAGGAAACGCGCAGGTCTTTGAGCCAGGGAGCGTCGGAAAGATGACCGCCGAGCACGTCGCCTCCGTCGAAAGGGATGTCAAAGTTATCCTCGGGGGCGATCTCCTCGATCTCGACGTCGTTCCATCGACTGAAGCGCTCGGTGATGGCCGCGATCGAGGTCGGCGCGTTCAGAGGCGACGAGGGACCGTCCTCCTTTGGTGAGTCTGGGCCGAGCTCGTCGGCGGTGGTGAATTGGAACAGCCCTCGGTGCGGCTTGACCTCGTCCCGCCCAAGGACAACGGCCGCTTCGGGCGACGCAGATCTTCCGCCTGGGAGAGGCGATCGCACAGGAGACGTCGCCGGCGAGGACTGGGCGCTCACCGTCGGGACGGCGAACAAGACGCCAGTCGATCCTGAGTTGTACGACGGCGGTCGGGAGAGGTGCGAGTTGCTGCGGAAGTAGGAAGGCGAGTGTCAGTCACCAAACAGCGGAAGTAGCGTCTCGATCAAAGTGATCTGGCTGCGTACATCTTGATGAGAGAGACCTCGACCCTGAGAGCGGGATGCACCTGAGAAGAGGGAGGCATTGCAGACCGTCAGTGCTGGCCTAGAAGGAGCACATACCACCCGAGCAGGATACGGACCTGGCCTCGCTTGTCGACATCCTTGCCAAACGTCAGACTGAGAGACGGGAGCAGGTGGACGTCAGAGATGGACAGACGCGCGCGGGTTTGAAGGTCGAGCTCACCTGTCGCCGTCCTTGACTCGCCTGCGGGCGGTCGTCAGCTTCTCGTTGTTGAGGAACGTCCCGTGCATCGATTCTGTGTGGACCCCAAGACATCAGTCACACGAGTTGGTCATAATGTTGTGTGGCGACTGACCCAGGTCGGACAGATACACCTGTGGAGACGAAGGGCAAGTGAGCTCTGAGCTCGGCCAGGCACGCGCGCAGCACCAATCCCGACTGACCTCTCCGTACTCGAGCACGATCTCTGCGTGTCGCTTGGACATGACAGGGCATCCGATAGCCTGGCAAAGAGCGGGAGGACAGTCAGCGCTCAGCAGTGGAAGCCGAGCGAGCAGAGATGAGAGCAGGTTGGCTCACCCCATCGTTCTGGCTGGGATGCTCGGTCGATCCTCGTCGTCCGAGGGTGACTGCCTGCTTCTCCACGAGCGGGATCGCCTTGATCTTGTCGTTTGAGCCATTGATGGTCGTCAGGATGAGCTCGTACGTGGCCGCTATGACAGGCGAGGGCGAACAGCAAGGAGGTCAGCTTGAGGGGCTCCGCTCGTGAACGCGGGGGTGGACCCGAGATAAGAATCCCAGACCAGCAAACGACGGCAGCAGGGTGATACGGAGAGCGGAGCATACAGGAGCCGTTGCACAAGACAAAGAGACGACTACTGGCATCCGGGCTGAAGAGCGAGGCTCGTTGCGATGAGGACGCCAGGAAGGGGGGACTGTCGCCCCGCTCGAGACCTCTCCCGTCCTCGAGCTCCACCTCACCCCTACGCCCGCAGGCTCCACAACCTGACCAGGCTGGTGTATGACACCGACGTGTGACCATGTCAAGCACCACCTCTCAAGTCGGTGAGACGATCCGAGGTTTCAAAGGCAGGGAGATCTGCCTTCCCGCACGAGGCCGGCCTTGCCCCGACCCGTTCCCCGCGTCTGGATGGAGAGAGACACGACCAGAGGAGGGTACTACTCACGCAGCCTGTAGTCGTTCTCGTCCCCGCTCTTTGGTGGAGTGAGCTCGTTGTCGTGTGCGATCTTGACTTCCTGGCTGGACGAATGGACGACCGAGCTCGCTCGAGAGGACGGCGACGAGTGAATGAAGCGGACCGGGACAGACTCGTCCCCATCCCACGACAGTCGTCGACCAGCCATCACAGGTCGAGAGGAAGACCTCACAGGCTGAGAGGCAGATACAAAGGAGGACATGGACACAGAGGAGGAGAGAGAGAGAGAAAGGGAGGGAGGTGGAGTCGTGGTCGGGAGGTCATCTCCCGCCAGGGCAGGGCGGGCAAGTGCGAGGTCAGCCTGCTGCGTCGAGCTCACCCTCGGCTGCTTCCGACCGTCACCCTCGAAAGACACCCCAGAACATGCCTCACGAGCTGCCACCACCCTACACAGCCTGGGAAGCGTATCCTCTTCCTACCCTGTCCACGTTGCCGTTCCCGGTGTTGACCCTGATCATCCATCAGCTCGTCAGCTCGGCACGCTCGCCCCTGGACCGAGCAGAGCTCCAGCAGTGGCTGCTCAGAGAGGCACGCCTCTCGTCACGCATGCTCTACGCAGGTTAGTCAGCTCAACAGCTCCACCGTCGCGTCTGAAGCTGACAACCATCTGTGCCTGGTAGTGATCCAGACGTACCTACGCAAGATGCACCTGCCAAACTACCTCTCCCACGTCCGCCCACCGTTCTCGTCCTCACCCATCCCGCTCTCACCCTTCGACCCACCGATCCCTGCATCTGGGCGTGTCATCGAGGGTGTGGTCTATCAGCCGAGGGAGACGGCGGTGCTCGACCTGTTTATCCCCGCGCTCATCCGCGAGCGAGCCGAGGCGATGGAGAGCGAGCTGTACGAGACAATGAACTGGAGGGAGGACGTCTTTACACTCTACCAGGTCAGTCGTCTTCCCAACTGAGGCCTATGAAGGGTCATCATACGATCTCGTACTCATCCTGTTCTGGTGCTGTCACCTCCGCGGCTGTCCGGCAGCCTCAAGCCCGGCTGCTCGACCTCCTCCTCGCTCAACAACCTCCCATCGCGCTACCTTTCCCACTGTCGTCACTCTTCCTCCGGTTCACCTCGCGCAAGATCACGCTCTACCGGACGATTCAGCTCGAAGACGGGGGAGGAACACGCAAGCGCGAACTGGTCGCCTTCTTACGCGAGAGAGGCGAGACAGAAGAGACGAGCATCAAGAAAATGAGGGAAGGGTTGAGCAGCTTACATCCGGTGGCAGAGGGGTGGGAGCAGTCAAAGACGTTTTAGGCAGACTAGCGAAGGCGAGAGACACCACGGATCGGAGCATATGCGCTTCTCTGGTTGCCGATGGCGTGAACAGGATAGAGCAACGCGATCCATCCTAGCGAAGTCCGTTGTTAGATGTCCTGAACATCCGAGGAAATGCTGGTCTTGAGGACGCGTTAAGGTGTGTGTTGGGGATGGCACTGCTCGGCTCGTCCGCGTCAGAGCTTTGGGACGGTCGGTGAGCTCGGTTCGTAGTTGACTTTCAAACCGCCAGCCCGCTATATACCCCGCGATCCCGCGCCTGCCGACGATGACTTCCTTGTCGCAGAACGACATCGATCAGGTGATCCATGTGAGTTTGAGCACGACTCTGTCGAAGGAAGAGAGCGGCCTGCAGCTGGTGAGCTCGCGACCGAGCTCAACATCCTCCGAGCTCAGCCGTCGACACGACCCTGAGCTCAATGTGGGCGGCCGGTCGCGGGTCGTCGTCAATAGGCCGACAGATCGGCAGCGTCTACGGCGTGTCGCTCTTTGCAAGCAGTACACGCGCGGTCTGCTACTTCCTCGAAGCACCCCTTGAATGAGCTCGGGATCTGACCGACCGACCGACCGAGCCAGCTCCGGGTCGTCATGGCTGCTATACCCTCCAACCCACGACCCTTGTGTGCTTATCTGATCTGACTGACTTTCTTCGCGTCTCACTTCATCAGATCATCCAGCATCTGTACTCGCCGACATCTGGGTCGAACCCGAGCGAACAACAGGACCTCCAGAAGCAGCTCGTCGAAGCTCAGAGGTCAGACGCGTCATGGGGGCTCATAGGACCGTTGCTGGCCCACGAGGTGAGTGTACCATGTCGGTCAACTCGGGCCAAGGAACAGGCCTGCTTGTAAGCGCGAAGGGAGGGACCAGAACGCGAGCTCAACGTCAAGCTCGTTCGGGCCAGCGCCGAACAACCTCAGCCGGACGGCCAGCAGTCCGACGACTTCGGCTGCGAGCTGGCATGGAATCATCGGGGCTGTCTGTCCGTACATCAATCTATGCTGACGTTACCTGCTCTGTCCCGGCCTCGTCGCTCAGGACCGCAACGTCCGGTTCTTCGGAGCCCATACCGCGTCCGTCAAGATCACTAGAGACTGGTCAGTCTAAAATCGAGGTGTTACAACGGTACTCGAGGATCTGTCAACTGATCTATCCTCTCATCTGTCGCGCAGGGAGACGCTGCCAGAAGATCACCGCGTCGGTCTGCTGAACTCGATGCTCGAGTGGACAGGCCAGACTGCCGCACTCGGACCTCAGAACGCGGTCGTCCTGCGCAAGCTCTTCGTCGCTGTGAGTACACGCTGCGAGGCTGTACATACCCTATACTTTGAGCCTGACCCCGCCATTCGTGCTGCAGCTCTCGTCCCTCATCATCCGCCTCTCCCCAAACGGCTTCCCCAACCCGTTCCTGACCCTCCTGACCCTCCTCACTCCGGCACCCTCGTCCTCCTCGCCCCCAAGCCTCGCACTACCGCTCGAGTTCTTCCAAATCACGGTCGAGGAGGTCTCCCGGACGGGCTTGATCGGATCGCGCAAGATGCAGATCCACGACGTGCTCGAGGAGGGCTCCCAGGTCGCCGTCGGAAGCTGTCTGGGCGTCCTCAGACGGTGGCTCGAGGACGGTGGTGGGGACAAGGGGAAGGACAGGGAGGAAGAACTTACGGCTGCGACATCGTGTCTTGAGGTCTGGATCGGATGGGGTCTGAGCGGAGAGTGAGTCGCATGCGCAGCCACCGTTCTTTCGTCGCGATGCTGACTGTATGTCCGGCTGTCGCCAATCAGGCTTCTACATCACTCCCTCCCTCTTTTGGTCGGACTACTCGCACACCCGGACTCGTTCGTCCAGGCGTCGGACTGCCTCCAGCAGGTGCTCACCGACAGTGTCCTCCGAGACGGCCGAGGCAGCAAGGTCCTCACGGAGCCCATCTTAGCCTGGCTGCCGTCTATCGCCGGTCACATCCAAGAGTCTTGCTTCCAGAGTGAGTCTATGAAACGAGATCCAGCCCTTCACGATCACGCCTGACCCAGGGTCCTGTTCATCATCTTTGCTTAAGCCGGCGATGTCGACGAGATGGCTCAGTCGCTCTGCAAGCTGCTCGTCGCTCTCGGAGAGCACTCGGCCGACTACCTCGCCCTGCATCTTGCCCAACCGCAGGTGCAGACGTTCATCACTCTCATGCTCGGCTTCTCCTCCCTCCAAGGTTACTACGGCGTCGACGAGGACGTCTCAGAGGTCAGTGTCTTAGCCGCGTGTCCTTGCCGTGCTTTGCCATCAGTCTGACATACCTCTCCTCCTTCGTCACACTGTAGATGACGCTCGGCTTCTGGTCGCTCTTCCAAGAGGCACTCACCGCCTCGCCACACATCGAGACCGCCGATGCACCCGTGCCAGGGAACGAGTGGAGCATTGCCCTTCAAGTGTTTGGTGAGCTCCTTCGTCGGATGCGCCAGAAGGTTGTGCTCCCGCCTGGTGGAGGTGGGTGGATGAAGGACCAGGTCGACAAGTTCAGGGTGTACAAGAACGACGTCGGAGACACGCTCGTCACTGCGTAAGTCCAACTCGCTTTCGCTCCGTCCGCATTGGTGACAAAGCTGACGATCGATCTGTTCCAGGTACTACGTCCTGCGAGCGGAGATGCTCTCTTTCCTTGTTGGCTCGCTCGTCAACGATCTCTCGTCGCCCTCAGGACCCCAATGGGAAGAGATCGAAGCGACGCTGCACTGTCTGCGGGCCGCTCAGGAGGCTGTCCCAGTCGAGGAGGACGTCTTCCTCCCTCGCTTATTCTCCCCTGAGATCCTCGGTCGGCTCCCGACAACAGGCGACAGCCGGACGCGGGCGACGATGCTCGCTCTCCTTGGCGACTACTCGTCCTGGTTCCACTCGCATCCGACGCACGTCATCTCAGCCATCGGCTACATCGTGCCTGCGCTCGAGGTACCGTCGCTCTGCGCGTCGGCTGCTCAGGCGCTCAAGTTGCTGTGCGACCTGTGTCGGACGAGCTTGACGGGCCATATCGGCGAGTTTGGGAGCTTGTACGTGTCGGTCGAGGACAAGATCAACGTCAGTCACAGTTCAGTCTTCTTTCGACTTGATCTACGCTGACTCCCTCTTGTCTTTTGTCAGCCTGACGAGAAGGCAAAGGTGCTCGAGGCCATCACGTCGGTCGTGCAGGCGCTGCCCCCGCTGGATGCCGTCCAGCCGGTCAAGGTTCGTCCGCTCTCGTTTACTCAGTTCACACATCAGCCCTCAGCGGGTCAAACTGACGATTCCCATTCGCTGCCCTGCCATCAGTCTATCGTCGATCCTATCGTGGACAAGCTTCTCTACGCGCTCTCCCTCTCTAACGAGGTCGGTCGTCTCCTCCTGCCTCGCTCGTAACCCTCAGCAGCTGACCCATCTTCCCTACTTCTATCACCTTGCAGCTCCCGACAGAAGCCAAGGCCCTCTCGATCCAGCAGATCATCTCCCTGACAGCCGTCGCCAAGGGTCTCACGCCGACAGACGACTTTGATCTCGAGCCGGAAGCAGAGGAGCAGATGTTCCGCGGCGACGAAGAAAAGGCCAGGAAGGACCCGAGGCTGGTCGAGCTGAGGAGCAGGATGCTCGAGGGCATCGGGAGGGTGGTCGAGCTGTGGAGTCTGGACGGAGAAGTGGCGGATGTGAGTCGCACCACCTGTCCTGGGTACTCATCTCTCATCGCTCATCGCCCTTCGACGCCTTGCGCCTGCCTTAGGAGACGTCCCGCCTAGTCAAAGCCATGACGACCTCCACGACCGCCCCGACCCTCCTCTCGCTCGACTCGGAACCCCTCATCCGTCTCGTCGCTCAAGCAGCCGAGCGCAACCTGAACGGCGTCTGGCTCTCACTGGGCGAGATCTTGGTCGGTCGGCTCGCGCCTCCGCCTGGCTTTGGTGCCGGAGCGGACATCGGGTCACTGAAGGCGCAGATCGTTGTCCGAGAGGTCGCAGGGAGCATGATCTGGGCGGGAGCGAACATCCTCGGGGCTGGACCTGGACCGGAGGTCATGACTAGTGTGAGTCGAGCTTTCAGCACCGTCTGCGCGTCTCTTTGCTGACCGCCCGACCTTTTCTGGCTGGCTTAGCATCCGGACGTTGTCGAGGGGCTGTTCAAGTTCGCTGGAACGGTGAGCGGCCTTCCATTTCTATTTGCTCAGCGTCGACGAGGAGCTGATGTTTGGCTGTGGTACTGTCCAGGTCGCCGCACGATTTCCCCCTTCACTCCTCGCACCGCCGCACGAGGTCCTCAACGCGATGATGCAGCTCTCCGTCATCGGTCTCGGCCTGCAAGAGTCCTACTCCATCCGCGCCGTCACCGGCTTCCTCGTACGTCCCTCTACCCATCTTTCTACCGCCCTCACGTTCTATCGTCTGACCGTCGCCACTTTGTGATTATAGACCACCACCATCTCCCGCTCCCGCTCACCTGAAGACCTTCTGAACGCGTTCAACATCGTCCTTCGCCAACACGGGCACGCGCTCCTCCAGGCGATCATCTTTGGCGCAGGTGGACACTGTCCGAGGTCGGTGATTCCGCATCTGGCAGAGCTACTGGCGAGTCTGGCGGCGAGGATCCCGGAGCAGTGCTCGATGTGGTTGACGACGATCTTGGCTGTGGTGAGTCGGTTCGGCCTCTCGGTTGGGGGCAAGAAGAGGGAGTGCTGACTGGAATTCGGCTTTGCTACGCACAGGAGGGCTTCCCGGACCCGAGGGCGACACAGCAGGCGAAGGATAAGTTGCGAGGGGCGATCTTCAAGTGAGTCATCATGATGGGTCCGTGATGGAACCTGGTGGCGAGGACTAACCGGGGCATCATCTTCCTTTCTCCAGGGGACGGACAACGAAAAGGGTACGTCCAGCTGATCCCCCTCTCGGATAGTTCTCCCATACTGACGTATGTTGGTCTGCTGTTCCTTTTCCCAGGTTCGCGAAGCCTTGAACGAGTT
The DNA here is from genome assembly GCA_036245725.1 of Mrakia hoshinonis. Classification (NCBI taxonomy): domain Eukaryota; kingdom Fungi; phylum Basidiomycota; class Tremellomycetes; order Cystofilobasidiales; family Mrakiaceae; genus Mrakia; species Mrakia hoshinonis. The sequence continues at coordinate 109,934 of BTPH01000005.1, forward strand.
TGCCCTCGTCTGTGAGTCACCGACGATGCGTCCCACTGGACGCGTCTTTCCCATCAGACGGAGCTCTGACGTTTTTGACCATCTCTCCAGCTCGTGGCCTCGAAGGCTCGGCTTACGCTGCTTCAGCACCTCTCTAGGTTCCAGTCAGGGGACTTCTTCGCGAGGTGAGAACTTTTCATGCCTGCTTGGGCTGCGTCGCGTGCGTAGACTGACAGTCGGCGTCCCACTTTGGCTGCAAGGTTCAGGAGTCGATTGATCACTTCAACGCCCGGCGAGGGCCGTGTTCGATTCTCGATTTGGGGACAGGGGAGATTCGTCCAGGTGGGGATGCTCAGGGGCGTGTGAGAGGGGGACAGACGATGGGGTGGGGAAGGCGAGGCGGAGTTGATCTCGGCGCTCGAGTGACAGTGCTCGTCGTGTTTGCATGTTGGATCGCGATGATCAAGCATACTCAAAACCGCCACCCAGCTTGAGATATGAGCCACAGCCGGTCGTCGTCGTCCTCGACGAGTTCGCGTCCGTTCTTTGGAAGCAAGAACCGAGCGGCGACCTCTCCTCCCGTGCCCCGCGCGCCGAGAGCTCTCGTCTTTGGCTCTCCGTCGTTGTCGCTCCGGTCCTCAACTCCCTCCTCGACGTACGACGAGTACACGTCCTACTCTCCCATCTTCTTCACCAACGCCAAACCGCCGCCTCCGCGACCCAAGCTCTACAGCTCGTCCTCTCTCCCGTCGTTGACCGGTCGTACCAAGCTCCAGAAGAGCTCGTCCACGTGGTCCAACACCCCGTCTCAGTCGTCGCCGTCGTCCTACTACTCGAGCATGTCCTCTCACGCAGAGGAGACCAGCAGATACGCGGATTCGCAGAGGGGCGAACGCTACTGTGAGTCTGGTCAAGTCCGTCTTGCTCACCAGAGCTGTTCAGGCCGAGCAGGGGACGGGCAACAAGAGGGGTGAGCTCGTGTCGGGCCGGGAAGCAGCTCGGCCGCCTTACGCGCCTGTCGCTGAGAGCATGGAGCGGAGTCATGCGCAGCTGTAGCGCGTACATGTCTCTCGGAGCGTCCAAGGTGCTCTGCAGGCGGGTGTGGGCGCATATCCGGGCGATAGCCGGCTGGGGAGGAGGACGACATCCTTGTGCCCCTCCCTCCTGCGCCCCTCTGCCAGCGACAATTTCGCCCGTCTGCACTACCCATCTGTCCAGTATCGAATCTGGCTGACACATGACCCCTTTTGTGCGGTTCAGCTATCGACTCGAACGCGCCTGCGAGCCATCAACGTCAACCGTCCTCGCAGCCGTCCATCTCCTCGACGCCGACCTCCGCCTCATCCTCACAGTATCCTCAACCCAACCACTCCACATCTTCCCACCCTCCACAATCCCAGCACGCCCACTCTTACAGCCACACTTCTGAACGTTCTACGACCTCTACGATCATGGAGCCCAGCCAGTCGTCGTCGTCGGCCATCCCCTCGACCTCGGTCACCCCGTCCTCGCCGATGGCACCCAGCCAGCACAACCAACGCCCGAGCATGAGCGTAGTCAGCGGAGGCTCAGGCTCTCGTCCGAGCTTGGACGACCGCCGGGGGAGCTCACAGACGAGTGTGACCCAAGCCGGAGGAGCTGGCGGGTTTGGCATGGGCGGGGGGCCGTCGGGCTGGGGCGCGTCCTCGTCCAGGCAGAACTCGGACCAGGGGAACGGGAACGTAGAAGGTGGTGGGGAGTACTCGGGCGGAGGGGTGCCGTTGCAGTTTGACGAGGGCGTCCTGAGGCAGCTGTGTGACCTAGACGTGAGTCCTCAGCTTCCCTCCCTCTTGCTCGAGCTCATGCTGAGGTCGGCCAACTCGGCCGAGTGTCTCGCTCCACTCCGCTGATCGTGATCCTGCGTTCACGTCGCTACAGTGTGCTCTCCCACTTCTGACGGACCGGATCAAGCAATCGCTCACGTCCTGTAGAGTCAGTCCTTTGCCCTCGCACGCGTGCCCGCGTTGCCGTCGTGAAACCCGAGCTCACGCTCTGTTCGGTCTGGTGCTACTTGCTTTCGCCTCACAGCAAGTCGCGCTCTTCTTCAAGTCGAGAGCGCGCGTAGAAGAAGCGTACGCTCGCTCGCTGACCGAGATGGGTCGGGATCTGATGGACAACTACCACAAAGGCGACGGCAAAGCTGGGTCAGTCGGTCTCCAAGTCACCCTCGTTCGCGAATAGCCGAATTGACGCCGAATTCATTGTTTCCTCCCGCCGGCTGCAGATCTTTCCTCAAGGCGTACCAAGACACTCTTCGGATACATGACCTCGTGGCAGCCAAGCGGACCGGCTTCGCGACTCACCTGAACGAGATGAGCGAAGAGCTGTCGGTGCTCGCAAAGGAGATGGAGAAGACGAGGAAGCAGGTACGTGTTTACGTTCTCAAAAGTCCGTGTACAGATGGCAAACAGGCAGCGAGCTCACGGCGTTCTCGGCTTGCTTCTGCCCCTCTCTAGCACAAGGACACGGGCACTCGGTTCGAGCGCAATCTGCAAGAAGCAGACCTCACGATGGAGAAGGTCCGTCTCATGTCAAAATTCTTGCCGAAGACTCTCGCTGACCCGTCTCGTCCCGTGCATAGGCCAAAGCCCGCTTCGACTCAACGGCCGAGGAGCTCGAGCGGATCCTCGTCAACAAGGAGGGCAGCAACCTCAAGGACGCCGGCATGTACACCTCGTCGCATCCAAACGGAGCCGAGGGTAACCGGAAAAAGCTCGGCAAGGCGATCGGCAAGGGAGCGGGCCTGTTCAAGGGCAAGAACCCAGCCCAGATCCAGAAGCAGGAGGACGACGTCCGGCAGCGCATGTCGCACTCGTCCGACGCGTTCAAGAGGGCCGTCCTCGACGCTCAGAGCGTGAGGCAGGAGTACTTCAACTCGCAACTGCCAAAGATCCTGAGGGTGAGTTCATCATGTCTCTCACTCGAATCCAGTGTCCCGAGCTGACTCGTGTCCATCTTTGCTTTGCGTGTCGTAGCTTCTCAAGCAGTGCGCCGATGAGGTCGACCTCGGCACCCAGTACCACATTTCGCGTTACGCGTACCTGTACGAGACGGTCATCCTCCAGGAAGGCACCGTCCTGACACCGATGGAAGACGGTGAGTCCTGTGCGTGCCGTCCCTTCTCTTCCGGCTATGTCTGATCCTCTCCGTCCGTCCCTGTCAGCCACCTCTCTCGGCCTCAAGGCTGTCGCCGAGACGATCGACAACCGGACCGACTTCAAGCTGTACATGCAGAACTTCATCGTCGCCCGCGGAGGCGTACCGAGAGGACCTCGCAGAGAGGGCGCATACGAGGAGAACTACGCTTCGGACAAGGTCCAGCAGACCCTCTACCACTCGTCGAGCAACGGCCACGACTCGAACCCGCCGCCACGGAACGAGAACGCTGTGTTCGGGGTCGACCTGACGGACATGATGCTCCGGAACGGACAGAAGGAGGACTTCCTGCCGCGGATCCTCGAGATGTGCACAAAGACGATTGAGCAGAAGGGTGAGCGCATCTTCTTAGTTCTCCGCAAACCGTCCTGCTTCATCGACTCACTTTTGATCGCGTCGCACTCGCAGGACTGACGTCTATGGGTATCTACCGGCTCTCGGGCACTACCTCATCCTGTCAAAAGCTCAAAGCCGCCTTCGATCGAGGTCAGTCCGCTCCTGCCTCTCCTTTTCTTCCCCCCTTCTTTCAGCTCCTGACATCCTTGTTCTCTATCCCTCCCTCCAGACATCGACTCTGTCAACCTGGACGACGACGAGTGGTCCGACATCAACGTGATCGCGTCGACGCTTAAGATGTGGTTCCGCGAGCTGCCCGACCCGCTGTTCACGTACGCGCTCTACAGCCAGTTCATGGACGCCGCACGGGTCGACAACGATCGGTTGAGGCAGATTAGGCTGCACGAGCAGGTCAACGAGCTGCCGGATGCGAATTATGCCGCGCTGAAGCACTTTATGGAGCATCTGTCAAAGTGAGTAGCGAATCTTTCGCTTCCTTCTTCTGATTGCCGATGAGAGATCTCAACTGACCCGCTTCTTGGTTGTTGCTGCTCCTGCAGGATCCGCGCCGAGGAGAAGACGAACCAGATGTCTGCGTCGAACCTGTCGATCGTCTTCGGGCCGACGCTGTTCCGTGCGCCAGAAGAAGGGGACGGGACGGGCATGACGATGGCGGAGCTGATGAGCAGCCAGTGCAAGGCCGTCGAGACGATCCTGCTCAAGTACGAGGAGATCTTCGTCTAGAGTCTGTGCTTTCCCTTCTTCCTTTTTCCCTTCCTACCTCCTTTTTGGGTCTTTGATTCGCTCGTCCGCTGTTCTGCTTCCTTCCTCTCACCATACCCCACTTTCTTACATCTGCTCCTTTTTCTCCTAACCCTCTATTTCACACGACCTGAGCTTTGTTCTTTTCCTCCATCTACCTTCGCTAATCAATCATCATGTTCCCCGGCTCCCCTGTCTCCTCTCGAAAACACTCTCATTCAAATCTCAAACACTCTCAATCAACCATCATCCCCCCCCAATCCTCCTTCTCCTTCCCCTCCTCATTCCCACTCCACCTCCCCCTCTTTGTCCCTTCCCCTCCACCTCCCTCCCCACCTCTCTTCCACACCCAAACCCTCTCCTCACCAACCCCAACCACCCACTCCCCCACCTCCCCACCAACCCCCACCCCTCTCACCTTCCCTCCGTCCCCACCCCTCTTCTCCCACTCCCTTGCACCCCCAAGTTCCACACCCCCTACCACACCCCCAAACCACCTCCTCATCTCCCTCTCGTTCTCCTCATCTTCTTTGCGGACCTCCATCGGAGGGTTCATCCCCTTCCAATCCCGATGCTTCGGCGGGAGATCGCGCTCGCCCGGTCTTCTCACCGTTTGAGAGGAAGAAGAACTCTCCACCTCCTGCTCTTCTTCCCCCTCCTCTTTCCCCTCATCCTCTTCATCCTCGGAGGAACCCTCCCCCTCCGTCCCCTCCGCATAAGCAACCTTCGGTCTCCCACTCCCCTCCCTAGGCGGGTGGGGTTCGTCAGGGTGGAAGAGCGTCACTCCCCCCGCTCCTCCTCCTCCAGTATTCGAAGAAGGTGTTGGGATCGCGTAGATCGATGACGTAGAGAGCGAAACCGACCCAGGTGAGAACCCCGCGTAAGACGTCCAAGAGGGTTGGTGTGAGGTTCCCCTGGTGGGCGGGTCAGGTAAAGGGGCGATGAACGTGGTGGAGGAGGGGGCAAAGAAGGTGAGGGTGTGGTACGAGTCTGGCCACATTCGCAAATGAAAGACAGATGGCAGCGTGTGTACGGGAAGAGATTGTGATGAGATGGAGCAGG